>JANHZT010011019.1:11664-30205 GCA_032468215.1 Stegonotus admiraltiensis | reverse complement strand
TCCAATCCCAGCCCCTCCACCCCTACCCCTACCCCACCTCTGCCCTCTCCTGCAGCTACCATGTTAGACATGGGTGGGTGGGCTCCAAGCCACCAAAGACTTCCCAGGGGCCCATGAAACTGCATTTGCCTCAGAAATAAGAGCACCACTTTGGTGCTCTTAGGTCCGACTTTGAAGGTTTTTTAATCTAAGCCCAGAGGAAGCTCGAAGCCCGGGACACTTACGTGTTATCTGGGGTGTTGCTGTCACTGCTGGATTGCACTTCAGACTCTTCTGACTCAAGGACAGTAATGGCTGAAAAGGAGAAAGGCACCTGATGACCCCATGCATGAAAATGAAGCCAAAAGCGCTAGAAGTCTGTGCAAGCCACCTGCTTCTTCCAAGAAAGACACGTGGCCGACATTTACCTAATTCCTCCTCTTCTTCATGGAAGCTTTGGATTTCCGTCTGAACACAGACAAAAAACAGTCCTTGTTACCACCAGCACCAGGATTCCCGCCAGGAATTAAACCTCCAGGGAGGAATTCAAAGACGGAAACCGGCGTTTCCTGCCTCACCTCTTCTGGAATATCAATGCTGGCCTCCAGGACCTGGGAGCTCTCCGGCAGCTGTGGGATCGTCTTCTGCAGCCTCTGGGACAGCCAGAAGAGCAGTCCCTGGCCAGCCCTGGGAGGAAGCGGGAGGAAGCTGGTGTGGAAGCGCCAAGGACCGGAACAATGGAGCAGGCAAGTGAGGTCATTTGGCCAGAACTGCTCTACAATAACAGGCAAAACTGCATCTCCATTTGGATCGTGTGTCCCGGCCACCTCAGAATCCCACCCTGGGCCCTTCTTACCTCGGCCCTTCCTGCTAATACTCTGACTTTTGGGCTCTCAGAAGGCAACGCTGGCATAGGCATGGCCTCTTCCCCTTTTTGTCCTATAAAACGGATTTCAGCCAGCAAACTAGTGATCCTTTCTGCACCCAGAGCAGACTGACCCACATTGGAGAGCAATCCACACTGTCCCTGCAGGTGGTCCATGAGGCCTCTGGGGAAAAGAGTGGTCCTTCGCCCTGAAAAGGAAGCAGCCGGTACCTTTCCCTCAACAGCCACAGGTCCACGGTGCCCAGGCCTTCTGGGATGGACGCTATATGGAGAAAAAGAAAAGCTGGTGAATCTTTGGGGTGACAGCAGCTCTTTGCTGAGACAGCAGCAGAAAGTCTGGAGGCCTCTTGCAAACCTTTCTCCACACAAACCACTGCCTTAGATGAGAAGCCTAAATTATTTTTAAAAGATGCTGAAATAATATCAGGGTGAAAGGCCCACCAGACATCTTGTGAATAAGTAAATATTGCTGACAAACTGGGGAGGGGAGACCCAAAGGAGGGAAAGGAGTATCCCAGGAACCAAGGGTGACTCTTCTCCACTGGGACCAGGCAGAGGGGCAAGGACTGCCCTGGGATGTTGAGGACATCAACATGGGCACCTGCCCACCAAAGCTTTGAATGGGAGATGAATTACCTTCTGCTCGATTGCAGCAGTCTCCTTCTGGCAGCTTTAAGAAAAGAGTGAATTACATGAAACATCAAGCAGTGGAACATGGAACTGCCAGCAGGAGGCCCTGACTCCATCCTTGCCAGTCACATAGTTCTGAGTGAATTCTGCAGTGCTTTCTGGGAACACCAGCCCTTGAGGGAGGGAGGCCAATCCGGTCAGCCCTTCAAGGCAGACCAGACCAGGAAACGAAAGTCATACGTGCCAAGACTATTTTTATTATAAGGTCACAGTAACAAAATCTTGCAAATATCCTCCCCCTCCCTTATCTTCATAAGAACTAGAGGGGGTCTCCTATGAGACATTTTTTCAGTTATGATTCTGGCCCAGACTCACATTTCTTTTATCTTTTGCTATCTTAGTGCTCTCTCTTCCTCCTGTTCCTCAAGGTTATTCCTTATGTTGACTGCATTTTGTGACTGTTTAGTTACAAAAACAAGCTGAAGCAACAACAAAGGCTGATCCGGGTTCAGAAACAATTGAAGAAAGAGTGGCAGACTCAGGGTGGCCTTTAATGTGCCCACTGGCTTTGAGGACGGACACCCAGTGATGCAGATCCTGATCAGTAGGTCCCATCCAGCTCCGTTCTTCATCCAATCTCTTTCCCAGTTTGTGCTAATAAGCAAAGTTGAGATGCTGGAAGCACCACTGGATTGTCTGCTCTGTTAATGTGTGTGCGTATATGACTTGGTTTCCTTTGGTTGTCCTAAAGTGTGTTGAACTTCAGCTGCTTTCGTTCCTGGGCAGACTGACTGAGGTTCTCTCCACACCAAGTGGGGTCATCTGCTGGCTAACTGTCTCAGAATAAAGCAAAACAGAGTCTGGCAGTTCTGTGCATTGCGGGATCCCGGCAGCTGTTTTGCCATAATGTATGCTGCAGTCTATCCCATTAAGCCCCTATATGGCGCATTCACTTTAGCAGAGCATGTTAGGTGAATGCTGCCACGCTGCCACAGCCTGTTTAGCCACCAGCAGTCAAGTGACCAATGCAACTTTGGACCACGACACAGAACGACCCAAGTGTTATTCCCCCACTGTGAGTGGTCCCCGAAAGGTCCACTTTTCCTTGGGAAAAATTGGAGAACCGACTGGGTTTTGTGCACTCTCGTCTGGCACTGGCATTCTGTGCAGGTAAGAGAACTAATAACAATAATAACCTTTCTTGTCATTGCACAACATATGTACAATGAGATTGATGGAGCTCCCTCAGTGCACCCCCCCAACACAATACAACTCACAGTGAAACAGAAAATCCCTAACCCAATAAATCATATTAACAAAGCACCCAGTCCTATTACAGCAGTGTGAACATGTTACACATTGCGCTGGCCCGTCAAGTCCATCATACTTTGTAACTTTGTATCCTTCTTTCATTTTGATTGTACACCGCCCTGAGTCCTTTTGGAGAATGGTGGTATAGAAATCAATCAATCAATCAATCAATCAATCAATCAATCAAATAAATAAATAAATAAATAAATAAATAAATACTACGTAGTTATGATGTTATTTCGTATTCAGGAGCCTGACAGCCCACGGATAAAACCTGTTCTTCAGCCTGTTTGTGCGGCTGGCTATGCTTCTATATCTCCTTCCCGATGGTAGGAGGGTAAAGAAGCGGTGACCAGGGTGAGAGTCGTCCCTGAGAATTTTCCTCACTCTTCTAAGGCAGCGAGGCCTAGCGATCTCATCGAATGGTATCGGGGGGCAGCCCACGATGTTTTGTGCTGTGCTACTTCGAGGCAGCCACTCACCTTCTTGGCAAGTTCTGGTCTGTCCACAGCTGCACTCTGTTTCACTGGTGCATCTTTCTCTCCCACCGCAGAAACATGGATTTTCACAGGAGGCTGGGGTACCACCTTCTCAATCCAGTCGAACATCCTGGCACTGGCAGAAGGCTGGATCAAGGGCGGGGACAGCGTTGACTCAGGGGAGACTCAGAAAGTGGATGAGTGAGAGAAGCTCCAAGATCGCCTGAAAAAGAAACCCCAGGGGGAGGCATGTTGGAGGAGAGACCAACAGTTGGCTTGGTTCAGAGAGGGCCACCGATGCCAGGCCTTCCTGCATCCCTCTTACAGTCTCCTAGAAGGACAGGGATGGCTTCAGGGAATGGCCCAAAAAGTACAGTGGCCACAGAGATGGATCCATGCTCTGCCATTTTTAATAAATCCACCTGCACTTTTTGGACCAGGACCTGCAGAGGCCCTGTCAAGACACCTGGGCTGCCTTCGCTTAAGTGGCTGGCAAGCCCTGCTCCACCCACCAGAGACCATTTGGCTCCAGTTATCTATCCCAGCCTCACTTGGAATCTGCCTACCATAGTCCTCAAAGTTGCCTCTGGAGGGTTCTTGGAGCCAGTTGGGCCCCTTAGGCATTACCACACTGTGGTGAGTGGCTGTCATACTTCTAGAGCATTACTGTAACATCATGACTTGAGGCTCCGCGTGATGGCAGGAATAGCCCAAGAAGTCAAGGGGGCAGCCACAACACAGCAATTGAAGCTCCACCTGCTTTTTATGCATGGTACCTTCTGGTGAAGCTGTGCTGCGCACAGATCATTCTGAATTGTCCCCAAAACAGAAAAATGATCTAGAAGGATCCTGATGGCCAGGGAATTGCTGGTCCAGAGAAGCTCAAGCCCCAAGCAGAACCAGCAGATGCAAACACCGCATTCCAGCCAGATCGCCCCAGTTCCTAAAGTGGACGGCTGCAGGCGGTGGTGCAAGGCAATTCCCAGTGAGGTCCTCAGGAAAGCTCTCTTGGTTGTGGCTAAGGAATTCAAGTTCTGTGTAGAGCCCTGAGAGCCAAGGGCCCATCTGGGAGATGGTTGAGGCTTTGGCAGCAGAAACATTCTGGCCAGGGATGGAAGCCCTCAAGGAAGCAGTTCTGAGTCAACTGCCAGAAGGCAGGGACTACTCTCTGGAGCCCATCAGGAGGCAACACCCATCCATGGAGAACCAACTGCGTTTTGTTCCAGTTCGACCAGCTCCAGTCTAAAATGTTCTGGACTCCTTTTTCCACAACCAAAGATCCAGCCGCAGCTGCCATTTTCACACCCTCCATGCTACCACTGGCTCTTTCACCAACTGGGGAAAAGGGAGGAGTTGGGTGGCAACAGCAGAACTAAAAGATCCCAAGAGAGGAGATGACAGGGAACTTAACATCTGGAAAGAAAGTCTCTCAGAAAAAGGTCCAGAGTTCCTCTGCCATCCATGGCACTGACCAAATAATGGACTCACCATGGAATCACCGAGAGGCAAATCCCAACCAAAATCTATTCAGCTAAACCCTTTGATAGCAGAACCAGGTGAGCTTCCATCATTGGATGCATTCAGAGGGCAGCTGGAGAGCACTTGCTGGGATGCCTACAGGAGGGGGAGGGGTGGGGATTGCAGGAATAGACAGACACATACATGCACAAACTGCACATGCACACTGACAGCTGCAGGGGAGGGGTGGGGGGGGGTCAGAAAAACAGGCTCAACTGTTACGATGGCTAAAGATCACCATATCCTCAAGCAGAGAAGCAGCTTCCCATTTGCTTCCCCTGCACAATGATGAGCCCCAGGGACCTGGGAAGGGGCTCCAGGCAGGCTCTGGCTGCTCTGGGAACGCTTCCTGCTGGGGCCAAACTTACCCGCAGCAAAGCCGAGGGGAGACACCTGGCTTCCCCCTTTCCTACCACAGACAGGTAAGATGGCCTCCTGCCTCCTCCTGCTGCTCCTCGAAAGAAGCGAAACAAGTGATCTGGGAAGCCAGCCGGGCAGGGGATCAATTAGCTCAGAACAGAGAGTGCAAATTGGATTAAGGCAGCAGGCTTGGGCTCAAAGCCCAGAGAGCTGCACTCCTCTACCTTCTCAGTCCCCCCCCCCCATGTGTAGACAACAGCCTTGTGTAGGACATGGTCTGCGGGTGAGGGAAGCAGGTTGTGCATTGCAGGGAAGGTTGCAAGAAGATACCCCAGGGTCCCGGGAGTCTCCATGCTGCCAGCTAAGGGCAAAGCCCCTTCCCATTACTCTTGGACCACCTGGATTTGCATTGGCCCTCCCCCCTCCCTCTGTAGGGGCAGCCCACTGAACCACTCCCAGATAATCCAAGGATTTTGGCTGTTGCCTCGGTTGCTAGGCAACGAGGCCTTCTGCACCCTCAGCAAATTGCAGCTGGCTTAGCGTTGCATAAAAACAAGGACGTGCAATCAATTAGAACCAAAGCAATGCAAAATAATTACAAGATCCAAATAGAGGACATCATAGCCAGGGGAGTCCTAGCCACCCTCTCCAAGACCTACCCGGAAGGCCAGCAGGGATGCATACATACATACACACCAAATGTATGGTTACATTTGTAGAATGCACAGTCAGTTGACTTACTTCTTAGCAGTTTATCTGCTAATTGGAAGGGTTGGCCCAGTTATTTAGGCTCCGGATTGTCCCCGTGGAAACTACAAATGCGATTATTAAATTATTAACAAATAAATAAGGTATGAAATTGCCCTCTGAAGGTCTATGTTTGTGATGGATCTCTGGAACTAGTATTTGACATTGCTGAGCCAGTTGGCTTATCTTTCTGAAAAGTACATGGCACCAGTATTAATTGCCTAGATTACATTGGAATATCCAGCTTGTGTTGTTGCCTAGAAACTCAGAAGAAGCCGATGGTATGGCCAGAATTTCAGAGAAATGCCACCTTTACGTTTCCAAATATTTTTTTTTCTCACCTGAAAATACAAACCACCAAGAAATTCAGGCAAAGTAAGGGATATTTATGGGGAAGGAGGGTAGATTATACAGGGTATAATACATAACATATACAACTTTTATATAGGGTACAGAAACAAAAATGCATACATTTAATATATATGATGCACTAGAAAGCAACAAATCAAATAATAAAATACATTAAACCTGAGAATTAAACAGTAGAAAATGTTGACTCTAGATAACATTCCACACGTGGCAAATTTATGATTACGTTACCCATTCCCAGTTGAGTTTATATTTTGCATGTGTATGCCAGGCCTTCCAGGAGATGCTGCCTATTGTGTAATTGCTGAAAAGACTAGATTTTATGTATTAAAAAACAAGAAATGCCTTTGGCTAAACAGAAATTAAGTTTCCTGAACTTCAAAAGGAAGCATGGCAGTCATACTAAAATGCTAACATCACCTTTATTAAAAAGCTAGTAACACTTTAACTCTATTTTTAGTATATTTACCATTTCAAAGTATGCTTAATATTTTATCCTTCTTTTGTATTAGTTTTATTGCTTTTTAAAAATTATTATGGTTTGTCATAGTCAGCCAGAAATTTAGACTGGATTTGGCATTTTTATCCACCTATCGAGTCCTTCCCAAGGGCCCAAGAAAGGAAGATGTGGATGTTTTATGGTGTCAGAGGTCTCGTCACAGGATTTGAGCTGTTCTGAGTAAAGCCGCCTTTTGCAATTCACTGATGGTGAGTTTGTCAATGCCGAAGGTGTTCAAATTGTGCTCCAGTTGTTTTGGGATTGCACCCAAGACTCCTATAATTACAGGCCATTACCAAAGTCATTCCGTTTCAATTTGCAGATCTTTCTATTATGTTATCTTCTCCAGGTATCCTTCTCTTCTGCTCTCTCCAGATATTGCCAGATCCACTATCCAGACTTTTTTGTCTTTCTTATCAACACTTGTTAAGCCTGGCACGTTTTGTGACAGGTACCCATCTGTTTGAATTCTAAAGTCCCAGTACACTTTAACTTCTTCATTTTCTATTACTTTCTCTATTTATGGTCCCACTAGTTCTTGCTTGGCAGGCAAATGATATTTCTTGCAGATCTTCCAGTGCAGCATTGTTACTACTTTATCATGCCGTTGTTTGTAGTCAGTCTGTGTGATCTTCTTGCAGCAGCTAATTAAGGTAGGTGGTCCACTGGTTTCTTCAGCTTCCTTGCAGAGGCGGCACTTGTTGTCTGTTGCTGTCTTCTCAAGTCTGGCTTTGTACACATTTGTTCTTAAGGCTTGGTCTTGTGTCATTTCTTCTTATTTAATTTATATTCCACATTTATTATTTTCACAGATAACTCAAGATGAAGAACATATCCAACACACTTTCCACCTCCTATTTTCCTCATAACAACAATCCCTTGTGTTTGGTTGACTGAGAGAGAGGGACTGGGCCAAAGTCATCCAGCTTTCATGGCTAAGGTGGGACTAGAACTCACGCTTTCCTGCTTTCCAGCCTGTTGCCTTAACCCCCACTAGACTAAACTGGAATAATGTAGACCAATCATTGTTTAGCCACCCAAAGTCCCTTCCCACAGATACCCTGTCTTCATGTTCCTTATTTCCAGAACTTCACTTTTTTTTTCCTTTTAGTTGCTTATAGTTGTTATAAACAACACAATTTGGAAACTTTGGAAAACATCTGAATGTGACAGTTGAATGCTGTGGGGGTGGGAATGCTTAGTTCAATGTTCCTGTGAGCACTAGGGAGGGGCTCAGGGACCTGAAGTGACCAGGCTGGGGTTGCCTAGTGACCTGGCCTCTTGACCAACAATTCTTGGCTCCCTGAGGTTGCTATGGAGAGTGAGTGAGCAGGGCCCAGAAGGTAGACCTGGAACTCAGCATGTGAGGCCTTGAGGGACACCACAGGACTCTCCTTCTTCCCCACAAGTTGGGCCCACACTTGGAGAGGAGCTTGGTTGGCATTGCCACCCCAAGGCATTGGGGCCTCCGGAGCACCCCTCTCTGCTTCTTTCTAACTGTCCGGCCTGCCTGGTCCTTCCTGCCTGCCTTTACGCTGTGCAGTGACTGTCAAAAGATTTGGGTAAGCAGCTTCCCTGCCAATGGAAAAAGGAAGACCGGGGAAGAGAAGGATCATTCTAAATGTCTAATAATGGTAACAATATATTGAAAGCAATTCTCTTAACATTATAGCATTATGATTATTGTTGTTGTTGTTGTTATTGTTGCTCACAAACTCAGTCACACATTTGAATTGTATTTGTCAAGGACCTGGGATAGGCAGCCGTTCCAAATAAAGTTGCCTTTTGCAATTGACTGATGGTGAATTTGTCAATGCTGACTTCAGTTGTTTTGGGATTGCACTTAGGGCGCCTATCACTATTGCCTTTGCTTTCTTTTGCCACAGTCATTTTAATTCTATTTGCAGGACTTTGTAGTTTGTGATTTTCTCTAGTTCTTTCTATTCTGCCCAGGCACTGCTGTCTCCACTATCCAGATGTTTTTGTCTTTCTTATCAACAGTTGTTAAATCTGGGATGTTATGTAGTAGGTGGTTGTCTCTTTGAATTCTAAAGCTCGCAACAATGTGAAGTCACAGCTGCCAGTCCTTTAGCTAGTGTTGGCCTTTCTATGCATCAGGTTCTTACTAAGAATCCTAGGATGTCATAATATATCAGCATAGTATATGTATGGATCCAAGCAGTATGGCCTGTCAGTTGCGTATTTTGTCAAGGTGCATACTGTCCAGGTGCCATCTATGATTTTCTGGTATGGCACCTAATGTGCCGATAACCACTGGGACCACCACAGCTAGTTTATGCCAGAAACTTTCAATTTAAATTTTCAGATCTTGATACTTTCTTTTCTTCTCCAATTCTTTGTCTTCTCTTATACTATCCCCTGGTATTGCCACATCGATTATCCACACTTCCTTCTTTTCATCCAGTTATATCTGGTGTGCTATGTGCCAAGACTTTAACAGTTTGTATCCAGAAATCCCACAATATTCTAACCTGCTCATTTTTTACCACTTTTTCAATTCCATTTTCTTACTATGGCACATGATAATTTTTAACAGATGTTCCAGTGAATCATTTTGGCAATATGGGTTATGTTGTTGTTTATAATCAGTCTGTGCAATTTATTGCATGAGATAAGTATGTGATCTACGGTTCCTTCTGCCTCTGCACAATTTGCACTTTGAATTTCAGTTCTGGCTTTGATTGCATTAGTTCAAATAGCTTACTCTTGAGCAGCCAAAATCAAGTTTTCAGATTCTTTTTTTAATGTTCCAGTTGTAAATCATTGCCAGGTTGCATCCACATTCTCCTCCACTGTTTGTAGAAATTGACCATGTTGTGTAATTCTTTTCCTTGCCACCATTCTGTTCATGTTTTTATTACATTATTTCAATGTTCAGGTGTTTCCTGCACATTCCACAAGTTCCAGTTTTAAACTTGGATCCCTGTTATTCTTGGCTATCTTTTATGGAATCAGCCAATGCCTGCCTTTCATCTTTGACAGTTTGACTTGCAGTAAACCTCTGCCTCCATTTCTGCAGGGCATCCATCAATATTGCTAAAGGGATGTAATGCATAGTGAATAGTTGATCAGTTTTCTTGTTTTTTGGTTCAAACTATCCAGTTAATAATTGCTGCAGTGTATTGTATCACAGGAATCGGCCAAGTACTGATGCCTTTGATGGTTATTATGATGTCGAGAGACTCTGGAATGTGTGCAAAGAGCAACTAAGATGATAATGTTTCTGGAGGCTAAATTGTATGGTGAAGGGAGCTAGGCATGTCTAGCCTATCAAAGAGGGTTAGCGGAGACATGAAAACTGTCTTCTAATACTTGAGGGGTAGTCACAGAGATTGACTTAATCTCCAGAGTACCAAAAAGCTGGACAGGAAGTAATGGGTGGGAGTTTCTTCCAATCTAGAAATTAGTTGAAATTTTCTGACAGTGAGAACAATTAATCAATGGCATTGCTTGCCTCCTGGAGTTGTGGGTGCTCCATCACTGGAGGTTTTCAAAAATAGAGTGGACAATCCTTTGACCGGGATAGTAGAAGGCTCCTGCCTGGAGTGTGATTCTCAGCTAACAAAGCCAACAGCCATGGGAATTCCAGCATGTCTTGGTGTAGTAGTAACAGTAATACTATTACTATTAGTCTTGGTGGCCGGAGCTGCAGTGAGCGCCTGGTCTCCCGAGTCACACGATGGTCCTGGCCCTGGTGTTACGTGCTGCAGGAGCAGAGGGCATTCTGTCCTCAGCCATCCGCCTATCTTCACAGGCAGAAGGTCTTTTAGAACTTTTCTGTGACATTGGGAGAATGTGGATCTTCCCACGCAACTTCAATATCAATTTGGTGATGGATATTAGAACTGACATCAGCTTAAGCTAATTAAGACTGGATGCAGTGACCAAAAGCAGAGTAGTGTCTACTGCATATTCCCAATCCACACCAACTATTCCAGGTCATGGACCAGCTAAATGGTGCAGGCAACCTTGATTACCACTTGATATACCTGCACAAAACCTCCCCAGGGTGCAAAAAACCCCAAACTACTACTCCTTGTAACCTTTTCCCCAGTGCAACAGTAGCTGCTCCTCCTCCTCCTCCTCTTCCTCCCAGCGCTATTGCACTGAGATAAGGAGGAAGAGGTCAGAGCAGCCAGCTGAGAACTGCCAGCTAGAGTTCAGCGTGTTCACAGCAGGAAACAGTCTTCCACAGCCTACCAATCACTAAAGTTGCAGGGAGTGAGGACTGGCGCCCTGCCAGGCTGATGAGAGCTGCTGCCGGGACAGCATCTTGCCTTCCCTGGAGGAACAACATTCCCAGCTCTGTCAGGGAAGCTGGGGAAGTGGAGTGGGCCACTGGGCCTGGCTGAAGTTCCAGAGAATGAAGCTGCTTCGGCAAGGATAATGTTCTTTGGACATTTACATCGGGTCTTCCTAAGCGATGTGGCAGTCAAATGGAGAAGGAATGGTCTGACGGACATCGGAAATGTAACCCTTCTCTCCTCTCTTTTGGGCTGGCCGAATTTGCAGCAATGGCCCAAACTCTGGACTTGATCCCCTGGCCCCCAGATGCCAGCCCCATCTATGCAGCACCCGCAGTTCTCATTCCGCTGGAGCCCAAGAAGACCATGCTAGCTGGAGTGAAGGAGCACCTCTACAACCCCTGCCTGCCAACGCTGAGGCGCATGGACATGGACACCATGGCCAACAGGCTCACTGACCAGCACTCCAGGACCAGCACCACCTGCTCCAAAGGTATCAGCCCGGCTGAACTGTCTGGGAGCGGGACCAGGACAGGAATGCAGCCCTCCTCTTTGTGCAATGCAATGGGAACCCTAGCAATGGGGGCCGTGAGGCAGAACTTGGGCTCTTGCTCCAGCACATCCACTAGACAGGACTCCTAAATGTTTTGATGTGACCTTCTTTTAAGGGGGGAGGGGCAAATCTTAAAAGTTTAGTTTGTGTCCCCCTCCTCTGTGTGTTTTTTTTGGGGGTGGGGGGGTGTTCTTCTCTAAATCTGCCAGGCCTAAAAGGGCCCCTCCGGGGACGCAGCCGGGGTTCTGTAGTGCTTCGCATAGCCCGAACCCGCCACTTCTCTGCTCCGTGTGTTCTGCAGAGGATTTCCAAAGGGCGACCTTCACCGTGGCCGGAGTGCCCAGCAGGCCCGTCCCTTCCCTGGTGAGTCACTGCCCGGCGGGTCGGGGCTCCCTCCCGGGGCTGCGCGGGTCGGGGCAGAAGCAGGTCCCGGCCGGCGGTTCAGTCGGTCTCTCGGAAAGGTCGACCGACCGACCGACCGACGGGCCGAGGGGATCCGACGCCACCTGCGAGGAGTTCACGGAGCGGGTTGCGCCCTGCGCGCCTTTCCCGGGGCAGCCGACGAGCCCGAGGTCGCCACCTGCCGGGGGAAGCCCCGCGACGACGGAGGGAGGCAGGGAGGGGGCCGGCGGGCGGGCGGAGCGCAGAGCCGCCCCCAAGGGCCCCCCGCGAGCGCCGCTGCAGCCGCCCCGCTTCCCCGCTCTCGCCAGGGCACGTCGGAGCTGCGGCAGTCGCTGGCCGGCTGTTACCGCGCGGGGAAGCTGGCGCCGCTGCCGCCCAGCACCAACCAGGAGGAGTGGCCCAGCTACACGCGCGCCATGCAGGACTGGTCCCGCTTCGTCTCCGCCGCCAGCGAGTTGCCGCTGCCCAGCCACGGTGGCAAAGGTAGGGCGAGCAGGCGGGCGCCCTTCGCTCCGGGGAGGCCGGCTGAGCTTCCCGGGACCTTCCGCTGCGGCAAGTCCGCCGTGGGCTCCGGGGCGCCAAGCTCTGTCCGGATCCCGACGCTCTTTCCCGGGCAGGAGATGCGTCCCCGCCGCTCTGGGGGCTCAAGGGGGGACGCCGCCTTTGGGGGCAGATGGAAGAACCGGCCTCAAAGGGGCCCTTGGTGGTCTCCTCCTCCTCCTCCTGCCCCCACCCACCCACCGGATGCCCAGCTCTGCTTCTCTCCTGCCCCACTACTGGGACCCCCCCCTTCTCCTTCAGGAGCGGCAGGGCAAGGGTGGCTCTGGGTGCGGAGGGGACCCTAGCAGCTGCCCAGGCCAGGCCCAGCTCTGGAGTAATGTAACCTGGCAGAGAGGCTCCTGCCCTTCTGAGCCAGAGGAGAGCCTAGCTGGGCTGAGGCCAGGTTTCCCCACCAAGGGGGGCCTTTCCAGCTACTTGCCTGAGTCAGCTGTGCCAACACTGTCAATCACTAGCACTGATGCTGTTACCTAGTTTGAAATGTCTGCAAGAAAACATCCAAGCTCAGAGGGTACCAGGGACTCCTCAGTTCAACCCTGAGCTGCAAATATTCTCCTTATATTGGTCTTTTTCCTTTCCTTTCCTGTCCTCTTTTCATCTTTCTCAGTTCTTGGCTTCAGCTGTTATGCCGTCAGATACTTAAAACCAGACGTCACTCAAACCTGGAGGGTAAGCAAGAGGGCAGTCTTGTTTGGGGTGGGTGGGAGGTGGGTGCTCAAAAGACACTTTTTAAAGAGCAAAGGGCACCTCTGCCAGGAGAATCCAGCTTGATTGCAATTAAGGCCTTATCACAAGGTGGTTTGGGGGAACTCTGGAAAAAAGAGTTTTGGTTTTCAATCCAACTATTGGATCCTCAACTTCTTAAGAACAGTGGTGATAGCAGTGCAATTATTTCCTCTAATCTCAGTTTATTTTGTTGGCCAGGAAAGAGCTTTTTTAGCCAAAGAATTGCCAAGACCACAACTTGGCAGACTTTGGAGGCAAACAAAAGGGTTGTTATTTTTTAATGAAAACACACACACACACCTGCCCAAGAACAGCTGGGTCCTCAGCACAACTTGCACCATGTCCTAAGCGAAAGCGAAACCACGTTAGTGATGGTTAAATTCCTTCTGAGTCTGTTGCAACGTTCAGGTGCTCCAGTGTGTCCAGAATCTCAGAGAAAGCCCAGGATCTCACAGCTGAAAAGGCTCCCTGTTGTTTGACAAGGGAGTGACCCAAGTCCTAACCTGAGGCTGATGGCCAAACTTGCCTGCTCAGCTGCCCTGCAAGACTCCCCCACACAGCACAGCCCTACACCTGCCCCCCACCTCACCCCTGTGGCAGATGAAGAGCAAGTGCAAGGAGGGCCTGGGCCCCTGCCTGACAGCAGGAAGAGGTGGGGGCTTCACAGAAAGGGGGAGGGTGGAGATGCATGGATGTCCTTAGTTTTAACATAAGGCATCTTCTTCCGTTTTTTTTCATGCCAGTATTGCCTCAATCAGAATCCCAGCCTGGATCGATACGGACCAAAGCCTCTTCCTTACAACACAGTGTAAGTATCGCCCCTGCGCTGCCCCTTGCCTGGGGCTCATCACCCTGCCCCCCCTTTGTGACTCCCCAGCAACTCACGTGATGTTCTGCTCTTTGGCTACAGGAACACATACAGGAGCTTTGGAACTGCCCACAGGTACCTGACTCTTTGGGGGAACCAATAGTAGCAGTGTGTGTGTGTGTGTGTGTGTGTGTGAGGCCTCTGCTCTCTTCACAGCCCCAGGTGGAATTGGCTCTTAGAGGAGGGAGGTGGCTGGAGAGTTGCAAGAATTTTGTTAGCTGAGGGCAAAACTATTTGCAATGTGAAACCGGATAGGATCACACTATGTGGGAGGAGGTAGCAATTTTGCAAAAGGCTCTTTTGAAGATGCTAGAGTAGAAGGTCCAGCATGCTGGAAGAGACCTTGGAGGTCTTCTAATCCAAACCCCTGCTCAAGCAGGAGACCCTATTCTATTTCAGACAAGTGACTGCCCAGTCTCTTCTTAAAACCTCCAGTGATGGAGCACCCACAACATCTGACGGCAAGAGAGTCCAATAAATGTCAGGGTTGCAGGCTGGGCTGCTGTGGAGAAATCTCTTCCTCCAGGCCATTCAAACAAATATGCCATCCCCAGGAGGCTGGCTGCCGGGGAGAATCTCAGAGTTGATGGTTCCCACATGGAGAAGCTCCTGCTCCCCACTCATTCCTCTCTCGGACTCGGGCAAATCTCTTCTGCAGTGATCCCAGAGTAGCCAATGCCGTCTCCAGCCTGGGGAGGGATCCATGGGGAAGATCCTAGCAGATGTGGAGCAAACATGTGTCCTTCTTCCTTTCAGCCGCTCTCACTACCTGGAGCCCTGGCACTAAGGAGCCGGTCCGTGATGAGGCCTGAGGCCTGGGATGAGCCTTTGCCCAGCTTTTGAACATCCAGAAACAATAAAAGCTACTAGCTGCCTCAAGAGGAGACATGGCCGAGGAAGGCATCTCCCAGGCAGGCAAATCATGTTTTCGGTCTTGTGCTTTAAGATTCAAGGAGGCAGAGAAAGAGGAAAGGCCTCCGGGTCGTTTCTCCAGGCTCCCACACTCCCCCCCCCAGCTGTGATGAGAAGAAGCATCCCCGGCATCAAAGCACCTCCTGAAACAAGCTAGGATCTGACCAACCTATAAAGGCCGGCATCTTTCTTTCACCTCATGGAAAATTGTGGGACCGAGAAGTCCTTGTTCTCATCTGGAGCTCAGCTGGTTTGGCTTTTCTGCCACAAAACCAAACCAGCTCTGTGTGTTAAAGGGGTGTGTGTGTGCATGTGTGTGTGCGTGTGTCCATGTGTCCATCCAAGGCCCAAAGACGGCTCTCCAGAGTGACCCAGGAATGGGAACCTGCTCAGCAGATGCAGACCCAGTGAAAACGGTGAGGCCATTGGCTGCATCCATGCAAGACCCTCAATGGTTTACAGGTGGTCCTTATCTTACAAGCATACGTTTAGTGACTGTTCAAAGATATGACGGCACTGAAAATAGTTGCTCATGACTGGTCCTTGCACTTACAATCGTTGCAGCCTCCCCATGGCCACGTGATCAAAATCCAGCCACTTGGCAACTAGCATGTATTTGTGATGATTGTAGCATTCTGGGGTTATGTGGTCACTATCTGTGACCTTCCCAGCTGGCTTTTGACAAGCCAGGTCAATGGAGGAAGCTGAATTCACTTAATTACCTTGTGATCCACTTAACAACTGCAATGTTTCACTTAGCAATGCTAGCAAAAAAGGTTAAATTGGGTGCAACTCATTTAACAGTCACCTCGCTTAGCAACAGAGATTCTGGTCCCAATTGGGTCATAAGTCAAGAACTGCCTGTACTCAGAAGTGGTGAACCTTGAGTCCGTCTGCAACTAGACTGATAAGCTACAGTTCTAACCATCCATTTCTAGATGGGTGCAAAATGGGGTGTTCCAGGTACTTTCCCAATAGGTTCACCAGTTTTTTGCTTTTGAAGGTGCTGCTTTCCAGCCCAGGAGCCAACGGAAATTGATGGAAAGAGACTCTGACCGACTGAAGCATATCTAGGGCTTCTGCCCATCCCAGAAGTGGAAGGGAGCAAGACCTTTTGGAGGTGGGCAAGATCAAGAAACGTGGTGGGAGTCCCAGGCACATCTGCCTGGAAAGCCTGCCCAAGTTTCTCCCTGACCCATAAGCAAAGTCAAGATAGGGTTAGTCTGAGTTTCTTTCTCACAAGTGACCCATTTTTTCCTTCCTGTCCCCAGGTCAGAGTCAGACATACATTCCTTTGCACCAACACTGTTTCCGCCACTCACCACTCTCCTGGTTACCTTTCTTGCTCTGTGGGAAGAAGGGGGAAGTCTTCAGTCGTTAGTGCCCCACCCCATAGTCATAGAAGATCTGAGAAGGGACAGCACAGGGTCAGGAGGAGCCAGATTCAACCCCAGCCCAAAAGGAAATGGCCCTAAATATCAAGGCTCAGGGCAGTGGCACCCAAGCCTTGGCTGATCAAAAAGATAGCCCCAGTGGTGAAATCCAAATTTTTTTACTACCAGTTCTGTGGGTGTGGCTTGGTGGGCATAGGAAGGATATTGCAAAATCTCCATTCCCACCCTACTCTGGGGCCAGCCAGAGGTGGTATTTGCTAGTTCTCCAAACTGCTAAAAATTTCCACTGCCAGTTCTCCAGAACCTGCTGGATTTCACCCCTGGATAGCCCTCCTGCTTGGCATGGCTTGTACCAACTGAAGGAGAGCATCCCATCTCGGGAGGAGAGCAAGGAAAGGCAGGCGGAGGATACCATGCATCCATGTCCTTGCCAGATGGCCAGGCATCCACATTCCAGGGCAAGCAGCAGGTGCAAATAAATGTTGGTTTCCACATAACCCAGTTTAGTCTGTTCTGCAATGAGCCGCCTCTGGAGGGTAATTCCCAGCATGACCAGTTTTGCAGTTGGTATCTGTGGCTGCTGACCATGTTGTTAGAGCTGGCAGTGCCATATCTGGAGGGCAACATCACTCTTATGTTTGAGAACCAGAACAAGCCAGGATAGAGCAACTCCACTCCTGAAGCAAAACTTTCAGCAAGGCTCAAAGGATGGTGGGCAGCCCTTTGCCTCATCCTGGCATTTCCTCTGTCCTGCAGGTGCCCTAAACAATGCTGTTTTCTCCAAAGCAGCAGCTCTTTTGGCTCCTCCTGGCTGCGCCAATGCCAGCTGCTCTCGAAGCCCCATGTTTCTTTTTATTTGATTTATATGCCACCCGTCTCCGGAGACTCAGGGCAGCTTACAATGCGTTAAGCAATAGCCTTCATACTTTTGTATATTTACAGTCAGCTTATTGCCCCCACAAACTGGGTCCTCATTTTACCACCTTAGAAAGGATGGTAGGCCGAGTTGACCTTGAGCCTGGTGAGATTTGAACTTGCAGTAATTGCAGGCAGCTGGATCCTAATTGCTACCTTTAACAGTAGAATTAGACTGCTACGCCACTCAGGCTCAATATGAAGGAGTTTTAACCAACCACCTGGATATGAAGGTGCTGTTGGCCTCACCAGTCAGCCCCCACCTCCCTCTGCACTTGAGGCTCAGCACCCCCACACAGCCTGCCCGATTTCTCCGATGTGCCATTAGAATTCTGGCAGAAATTGGTCCACCCTTGAATGCGTCCATTATTGTAGGAAAGCTGGTGTTGTAATCTCAACTGTCCACCCTCAGCAGTGTTACCATTCAAGAGTCCTTGGGTTGACAGGGCTTCCAACAACCCATTAGGAGTCAGCAGCTGACATTCAATAATGGGGCAATTGTTTGAGCCCACATCCCTGGGGCAAGGCAGATCCTGGGGAGAGCCACTAATGGTTAGATGGCTTCCTGCAGAATAGTAGCGTTTCAGGCACTGACTTTGTATTTCAAATTGTTTTAAGAGTGTTGTCTAAGGTAACTGGGGTCTATCAGGTTTTTGATATTCTGTTCCTGGTTTGTTTCTTGATCGCACAAATATCCACCTGAGGCTGCTATGCATAATCCAACCTAGGAATTGTATTGATAAGACATACTGCCTCTATCTGACCTAGAACAAGCACCATTTCAGGTACTGCAGGAACACCATGACTCTGTGTCTGCATTAACGGCATAGGTGCCTTCTGCAAGCAATCAAATGTTGGTCTTGGCATCAGTTTGGGACAAGCCCCCTCCCAGGTGAGACACATTTTTACCCCAACTGTGAAAATGATAAAAGGGTGGGGGGAGAAACATGTGCTGCCTGAACTCTTTAGGGATCAGTAGAATTAGAACTCAGAATTAGAATTAGAATCAGTAGAATTAAAACTCAGGAGCCTGAGTGCCGTAGGAGACTAATGCCTCCTACTAAGGCAGTATTTAGCATCCAGCTGCCTGCATTTACTGCGAGTTCAATTCTCACCAGGCTGAAGGTTGACTCAGCCTTCCATCCTTTCTAAGGTGGGTAAAATGAGGAC
>JANHZT010011010.1:257244-267344 GCA_032468215.1 Stegonotus admiraltiensis | reverse complement strand
GGGATCATCCGTAACTCCCGGGGCAATTCATTCCAGAGGGCAGGTGCCCCCACAGAGAAGGATCTCCCCCTGGGAGTCGCCAGTCAACATAGATTGACCAACGGCACCCCGAGGAGTCCCTCTCTGTGGGAACGTACTGGCCGGTGGGAGGCTATCGGCAGAAGGCAATCTCGTAAATACCCAGGTCCTAAGCCATGGAGTGCTCTGAAGATAGTAACCAACACCTTGAATTGCACCTGGAAGACCACCGGGAGCCAGTGCAGCTCGCGCAGGAGAGGTGTAACATGGGAGCGCCATGTCGCTCCCAAAATCACCCACGCGGCCACATTCTGGACCAGCTGGCACCTCTGGGTGCTCTTCAAGGGGAAGAGAGGATTACAGTAGTCCAGACAGGAAGTAACGAGGGCATGAGTGACCGTGCACAGGGAGTCCCAATCCAAAAAGGGACGCAACTGGCAAATCAGGCGAACCTGATAAAAAGCCCCCCTGGCCACAGCTGTCACATGCTCTTCTAAAGACAGCTGTGCATCCAGGAGGACTCCCAAGTTGTGAACCCTCTCTGGGGGGCCAGAGTTACACCCCCAATAGTCAGCAATGGCACCAGCTGGCTATACCAGGACGCTGGGAGCCACAGCCACTCAGTCTTGGAAGGGTTGAGTCTGAGCCTGTTTCTCCCCATCCAGATCGGCACGGCCTCCAGGCACGGGCCATCACATCAAGGGCATCATATAAAACATAAAGAACAGTTGCAAGAATCTGGTATGTCAAGTTTAATGAAAAGAAGGACTAGGGTGACATGATAGCAATGTCCCAATATTTAAGGGGTTGTCACAGAAGAGGAGGTCAATCTATTCTCCAAAGCACCTGAAGAAGAATGGATGGAAACTAATCAAGAAGAGAACCAACCTAGAACTAAGGAATTTGCTGACAGTGAGGACAATTAATCTGTAATCACATTCCTCCAGAAGTTGTGACATGCCAAAACTGGAGGTTTTTAAGAAGAGATTGGACAACCATTTGTCTGAAATGATATATACTGCTCAAAAAAATAAAGGGAACACAAGCAGAAGACATCTAAGATCTGAATGAATGAAATAGCCTTATTAAATACTTTGTTCTTTACATACAGTAGTTTATACACTGCCCAAAGAACTTAAGGGAACACAAAGCTACTGTATGTAAAGAACAAAGTATTTAATAAGGCTATTTCATTTATTCAGATCTCGGGTGTCTTCTGCTTGTGTTCCCTTTATTTTTTTGAGCAGTGTAGATTTTCCTGCCTGAGCACAGGGTTGGACTAGAAGATTTCCAAGGTTCCTTCCAACTCTGTTATTCTGTTATTCTTTTCTGTTAAAAGGAAATCCATATGTTTTAAATGTTGTTATAGGAAAAACCAATAGTGGAGCACTTGAAAATAATTTTAAACATTAAATTAAATTAATAGCAAAAGAAATTTGGTTTTAAGATCAACAAATAGAAGATGAAGAGTTAACAAAAAAGATGAAAATAGAAGATCAAACAGAATTTAACAATAACATGGGTTTTAAGGTTGAGAAGAAAATAAAATATCTGGATATCAGTATGAGAAATACAATTTCTATGTTATTTCAAAATAACTGCCATTTCTATGTTATTTCAAAATTAAGGCATGGAATCAAGGTAAAAAGAAATGTTAAGATGGGAGAAACTACAACTGTATTGCTGAGGAGAGTTTCTGTGTTAAAAGGAATGGATCCTAGATTGTTGGGGGAGTTTTTACCCCAGATACCTGTTTTGACAATTTATGTGTCATTTAAACAGTGGTAGAAGAATGTATATAAGTTTGTGTGCAAGGGGGAAAAACCATGAGGTAAATATAAAGGTGCTACAGGCTGCAATGGAAAGAGGAAGATTGGATTTACTTGATTTGAAAATGTATTTTTCAACTTGCTGTTTGGTTTGGATGAAAAGTTTGGGTGTTATTGAGAACAGAAGGCCTTTGGAGTTAGAATGACCTGAGATTTAGTGGCATGGATATCTATGGTAGGGATAATGTCAAGGTTAATGGGGATTTTAAAAATCATTAGGTTACATGTGCCATATTGAGAATATGGAATAAATCCAGGCTGTGCCTAAAAATACCTTTGTGGGTCTTAGCACAAGAAACATTTTAGAGAGGAGAATTAATAGATAAACACAAGTGGCTAATGTATCATGATATACTAGAATTTTGTCAAGGAGTTTACTAAATAAAATAATGAGATGAACTGGTCACAGAGGGACATAGTTGTCAATGGCTTTCATATTTACAGCTATTGGAAAGATTTAACCCAGACAAATATTTTATGGTTTTAAACATTTTAAGGTTGAAATTGATATGAAATAATGCACAAATGAAGAACATGTAATTGCTAAAATGTAAACTCCAATTGAAAATTGAAACAGAAGAATCACAAGTGAAAGGATATATGATAAATTGGGCTAAACATTTTGGTAATAATATCTATCTGGAACAATATGAAAATATTGTTCATATTTAAAAGGATTGAAATCTACATTATACTTTAATCTTAAAGAGAATTTTTATAATTCTCTAAGATTAAATATTATAAAAATGGCACATAATTTTACAAAATTATTTTATTATTTTTTTATAAAATTATGTACCATTAGTTTATGTCACCAAAGAAATGGACTTGAATGTATAAAGCCCCTTTATTTATGTGAATAACAAAGATATTTTATCATATTTGGTAGACATGTAGAAAGCTAGACAATTTTGGATTCAAATATGTATACTGATTTAGAGGATTTTAAGGATTAATATACTGTACAGTTAAGACGAGAGGACTTTCTTTTGGGAAGATGGACAAAGAGTTGGACAAATTCTCTTCCAGTTGAAAAAAAACTCATGGAGGTTTATTTCTGTACATACAACTTCAGTGAGATTATTGAAGGTGCAAAAATGGAAAGATTTGGCAATCCTTGCATTGGAAGAATGGTTGGTGAAATTTGCTGAGATTACCAAATTGACTTTTTTGATTAGAGAAAAGACAATATCTTCATTTATTGCTTACTGGAAACCACTTAGGGACTTTTTACAGAAAACAGAAAAAAATGATTTATAGCTCTGGTGATTAGACAAGATAGATTATAGAAAGAGAAGACGTGTGTTATAATATCATGGGTTTTGCCATTATGACAATCAGCAGTTAAAGAACATAAAGCCAAAATCTTAAGTAGCATGCTTGGATAGTCTCTTTAACACTTTCTTTTAACTGTGAAATATTTCTTTCAAAGAACAATTAAAACATAGCTGCTGGAAATATAAAACATACTTTAAAAACTGAAATAAAAGAAAAAAGTTTGTACTTTTTCTTGTAACGTTTCCAAGGTTTAAAATTTTTAAACATGTATTCTAAAATACATGTTTTAAAACTGATGTATATCCCATCCTGAGTCTTTCTTGGGAGTTGAGAATCAGAATTTACTTTGCTAATCAGACGTAAGTCCACTGGGTTCAATGAGAGTCACTCCCATAGTGAACAGAAGGACTTGGGAAAATCCAAGTTGGTGAAACCATTTCTCTTCAAATTGTTTAATGAATATTTAGTTGAATCACAGTTTCTCCTCAGCCATACTTCACAGCAGCAGTATGGCTCTCCCTTGCTATTTGGTTCATGCATGTCAACTGCTCAAGGCAGGAAAAACTGAGACCATCTTAACCCAGCAATTCTGTGCTTGATTTGTTCATAAAAGAGGCAAAAATCATATTGCTAAAAATTGCTGTTTGCTTTAACTGCTGGATTTCAAAACCAAGATCCTGAGAAATTAGGAATAGCAATAGCACTTAGACGTGTATATTGCTTTGTAGTGCTTTACAGCCCTTTCTAAGTGGTTTACAGAGTCAGCATATTGCTTCCCCAACAATATGGGTCCTCATTTTACCGGCTTCAGTAAGATAGAAGGCTGAGTAACCTTGAGCCGGTCAGGATGGAAGGAATTGAATTCCTGGCAATGTGAGCAGAGTTAGCCTACAATACTGCATTCTAACCACTGTGCCAAGACACAGCTCTTGTTCCAGCATGGGCCTGGAGTCCACATGAACTCACTTACTTGGAATTACCCATTCTTCCTATAAGAATCTGTACCTTACGGAGGAGTAAATAGCTGAAACTACTATCAACCTATTTTCTGTGCATGCTTTTGAGTTCATGTTCATTCCTGCAGTTTTCTTAGCAAGATTTCAAAACGCCTCCTTTTGAAGGCTGAGAAACAGTGAATGTCCCAAAGTCAGTCAGCTGGCTTTGTGCCTAAGGTGAAACTAGAACTCACAATCTCCCAGTTTCTAGCCTGATGTTGTCATCGCTTCACTCTTCCTATTAACCACACTATCATTATTATAAGGCAGCAAGCAGGCTTCACTGGGTTGGGACTTATAGAGTTTACTGAGGCTGAATATTTGAATGATCAAAGTGAAAGTGAGAAGGGATAATACTTGGTTATTTATTTTTGAGACATTAGTATGGTTTATGTGCAACTTTTCAATAGTCCACCTTTTTCCTCAAATCTTTTGTTGGGCTTTGATTATGGAAAAGGGAATCCTTTTAGTTTTATTCTGATCTCTATGTTACTATGAAGCTTGGGGGGTGGGGGGAAATACCCAAATTATCTTTCCATGGAGATATGGATGGAATCATTTTATATCCCTAATCCCATTATCCCAATGGGTCAGCCAAGACAGAGTTACTGTTGTTCAAAATGCCTGCTTTATTTCAATATTATCTTAGACATTTTTTAAAATGGACAGTTTATAAAAACAAAGCAATCTTTGTACCAGATCACAACTGTACAGTTAAATAAAGTATTTAGGCATCCACAGTTTGTTATTCTATGATCCAGTGACTTGTTTGCATTTCCTCTTATCAGCTGTACAAATGGAGGTTAGTTGTAATCACCAGTGGAGGTACAATATTCATCACAAGCCTTGGAGACAGTACAGAGGGGGCTCATCCTTGATGAGCTGTGAAGGAAAAGATGAACTGTTTTAAAGCAAATAATCATCCTTTGAGATGTTCAGACAGTCCTCAGTTGATCTCAGAGTCTAGGGATCTGCTAATACAGTTCACACAAGTAGTCAGGATGCAAAATGCCTTTCATGTTGCATTTGTGGAAATCTGGGATTGTATTAACAAACCCTTGTATACAAGGCTTACATAGCAGGGGGCAATAGATTTAGTGCCTTCTCCGTGTGGATGTGCGGAGATTTGTGACAGGTAATGATTACATGGAAGCAGTTTTGCATCGCATGCTTTTGACAAACGTTTATTTAATCTCTCATTGTTGTATTTAAAACAGCTGCATTTTCAGGAGAAGCTAGATAGGTGAAGTTTTTCCTGTCCTTATGCAGTTGCTAAAAGTTAAAACCCAGCTAGAAAAAAAAATCTGATAAAATTTTCTCTTGGAAAGGCAGCTGTTTTTGCTTTTTAGTAGTATAGATGTTGCAAGAGCCATTAGAGCTATAAAAGTGCAACAACACTCAACTTTTTAAGTAGAGGTTCAGACTAGGTTAGACTAATTATTCTCAGAATCTCCCAACTTGGTAACTTTGGGTTGAGATGGGCTTGCTGACTAGGAATTCCAGGATTTGTAGTCTAAGCACATCTGGCAGAAGGCTAGTTTAAGAAAGAAGTTCTAATTTCTAAAAGCCAGCTGTTGTCTTGTAAAGTCTCTTTTTAAAATTTATTTATCTAATTTCTATAGCCACCCATTTGCCAAACAAATGACTCTTCCTTTGGTCTCTGTATCTACAGCATGAACTTGCCCTATGAGGTAACGCCATATTGTCATGACTACCCAATTTTAAAGCAGTATTTGCTTTCTCCTGACACTTTTGTTTTGTTTTGTTATGGACCTAATCTAGCATATTTCATCGATAGAAGAGGTTGATGGGTAATGAGATAGGATCTGTCTAGGTCCTGCTTTGGCCACTCTAGATGCTGTGGGAACACCCTTCCTCTCCTGGATACTATCTTCCATGGCCTGTTTGGCTTTCTCTGAAGGAGACACCAGATACCTAGATGCAGAGTTATCTGACTGGCACATTTCAGAGTACTTGTCTGCATGACTCCTTATATGTCTAAGTTCTTATATGCTTAGGGAGAGGTCAATTTTAGCTCAGAAAGAGCATTTTGTTCTACCAGCTGAGGGTTGTTGGTTCTCTCATCAGTGAAGATTTTCTGCTGCTTCTGCCCAAAAGAGGTTGTTTTTTTTAAAAAAAACTTTTTAAATTGTTATTATTTTGTGGGCGAGGTTCTTTTTTGTCTACCAATCCATAAATCTGCAGATTCAAATTTGATATTTCTAAAAATGGATCTAACAAGCTAGAGTGAGGTTAAGACCCGGTTAAGACCCGGTTTGTAGGGGGCAATAAGCTGACTTTGTATAAAAATATACAGAAGTATGAAGGCTATTGCTTAGCGCATTGTAAGCCGCCCTGAGTCTCCGGAGAAGGGCGGCATATAAATAAAAAAAAAAAAGAAATAGTCTAAATGTCAAGCTGTAGGCAAAGAACACTTCCGCATCTGTGACTTGGCCCACAGACAAATGGTGAAATCTTCCATCCCAAGAATTACCAATACTCGCCCAAGCACATCCCACCCCAGATAAATCATCACCATGATTGGTGGCTGCTTTTCCTTTTAGCAGGAGATGTTTGGCAGATGGGAAATGGCAGATGGGAAATGGCAGGTCAGTCCATTAATTACTCTCCTTAATTTTTCTTGTGGGACAGCACCAGCCTCAT
This sequence comes from Stegonotus admiraltiensis, assembly GCA_032468215.1. NCBI lineage: Eukaryota > Metazoa > Chordata > Lepidosauria > Squamata > Colubridae > Stegonotus > Stegonotus admiraltiensis. The sequence goes on along the minus strand of JANHZT010011010.1, from coordinate 260,560 downwards.
TATTGCAACACAATGGGGATAAATATTTACATATGTACAACATATGCTGGCATGTTTTTCTTCTAACTCAAGGACTGGCACATTGTGCAGGAATGTGGCTATCTACCTCTTTGAGAAGGAACATTGACCAGCGCTGAATGACTGAATCATACAGCTTCACTTGTTTTTCCTAGCAGGGTCCTTGTTTTAAGGGGAGATAACAGTAGCAATTGTCCTGGACAATGTCTGTGGAGAATTATCTAGAGTGAGGATCAGTATTTAAAATAATGGTTTGGATCCATTTCTTTTATTCAAGAAAGTAAAACTGAACAGTTAAAATACAATCTCAAGAGTCACTTCAATAGTTTGGCTTTTCCACACATAGGAATTTAATGTGCTCCAGACTTTAATGGAGAGAAAAACAGTGGGAAAAATATATAGATAGTATGAATATATATGGACACACACACTCACACAAGTGTTTAAATGTTTGTGAGCCCTTTTGAATTTTCAATATTTCTACATAAATATGACCTAAAAAGTGTTCTGTTCTTCACACAAGTCCTAAAACCCAGTTTAACAAATGTGTCTGAAACATATACTTTGTTCACTGATTCATTGAAGAAAATGATCCAAAGTCAATGATTTGTGTGTGGCAAAACATCTGAATCTTTGGAATTGTCAGTTGACAAACATGTAAGCACCACCGTAATATAAATTGAGAAGAAAATTGGGGCTGGAGTTAAATGGATAATTTATTTTTAGGCCTCTAAGAATTCAAAACCAGCTCTGCTCCTCATTTGGAAGGAATTTTCTTAGCATTCACTATAACTTTTCACAAGGATGGTTTTACTCATGCTGTAACTATATAACTCATGCCATATAAAGCATATAGCATTGGAAGTAGAAAACCCAAGAATCAAACCTCAGTCAACCATGAAGCTCCCTAAGTAGCTTCGAGCAAAAGGCATTATTCTGAGACTGACATCTTTTATCACGGTTGTCATGATAAAAGGGACTTTTTATTTAATGTATGCTCTGCTCAGATCTTTGGAAGTGCGGGGTTCAATTTGCTTAATACAAATGCGATGAATGCTAGGGGAGAAATGCCCTCCCATTGTTCAATTAACATAAAAAAGGTGGTGAGCTCTTAAAAGGGGTGTGAGGGGCAGAAACAGAACCCCAGTTGCCTTTATGTGGCATCAGGCACAGCAAGGCTATTTGCTTCAGTAACCAGGAATGGATATTTGGAACCAAAGTAAATGCTCAAGTTGTGGTTTTGTAAAAGGCTTAGGGCCTTTTATTCACCAGGCACTTTTCATCATGGAACTCTCCGCAGCTGTATATAATGCTTGCAGGGAGAAGATAGGATTCTGAAAATTATTGGTCTTTGAAGTTATACACTTCACACAGCAGTTGGAGATGAACTGCTGACTTGGAACCAGGAGATAAGAGGTGAGAGAAAAACCCAGGGGGTGTGGTTAAAATGCTGGCCTAGAAACCAGGAGGCCTGAGTTCTAGTTCTGCCTTAGGCGTGAAAGCTGACTGGGTGATTTTGGGCCGGTCCTTTTCTCTCAGCCCAACTCAGCCCCACAGGGTTATTATTCTGGGGAAATAGGAGGAGGAAGGTGTATTGGTATGTTTGCTGCCTTGTATGTTTGTTATATATGAAAAAAAGGTATTAAAAAAATCTGCTACAGAGCCATCTTGCCAACTTCCAAAGATTTTTGGAATCACAAAACCTGATTCAGCTTCAGAGGAGAGTCAGGATGGATAGAGACAAAGCCTACTCTCTTAGGTACCTCAGTAAGAGAATCCTTTTCATTTGGCTCCCACGACAATGCATTTGAGGATTCCATACATTTCTATTCTGCTCTTTTAACTGTGGCTTTTATAAAATACAAACCATTCTGGAAATACTTGCAAAAGAGTAATAATATGAATTAATTTAATTATTCGGTTAACTTCATTGGTTCATTTAAAATTGGTATATTAAAGAGCAAACATTGAACTCGTTCAGGTCTACCTCATTTCTGCTGGAAACTTCTACTCTTTCAGGGCAGAATGGCACTTTGTGTGTTTTGTTTGCCCATTGGAACATGGAGTAAGAGCATAATATGAATATTTCAATGAAAAGTAATCCTTCCCCTCCTTAGAATTTAATTTTAAAAGGGCTACTTTAATAAGTAGAATAGGAAAATAATTCTTGAAATGTGCTCCTTTATTTTCCATGCTTATTTCTCCCTATTACCACCATGATTCATTACACAGCGCCAAAGATGAACAAGCTTCTTAAAGCCATTGAAAAACAACAACAACGACTCCACACTTGTTGGAGGTGGGGTGGGTGGGTATACAATTTGCTTGAGTCAAGTCTGGAATGTATGGCAATTGGAGTAAGATGGTGAGATGCATCTTCACAACTACCTCTTGAATGACTTATGAGGTGGAAGGCTATATTGCAGCAAAATGTCCTTATTCTCCTAAACTCTCTTTAATCATTACTTCGAATTTTGAGTCTCGCAATCCAGTGCTCTGAACTGATAGTGGGATCAGGTTCAAGAAAATCCCTGAAAATAAAATCTGGGTTTTGGGTTAGTTTTCCACAGGTAAAGCTTTGTGACAATATTCTGCAGATCGACACTTTATTTCTGAGTCATAATGACAAGCCCACGTTTCATTAGTTGTCACAATGCTGTAAAGAAATTCCTCACCTTTCATTCCCATTGCGTGACAAAATTGCTGGCAAATTTCATGCCTGGCACCACTGTCAAAAAAGGCAGCAGGAAAACTAGAGATCAGCATTTTTGTTTCTGGTGTCAGAGAAAGTGTCTCTCTAGCTTGCCTTGAAATGGCTGATCCGTTCTGTCTATCATCAAGGGGACTGATGTTGTTCCCTGTTCCCTGAGGTTAAGAATGGGCTTCTTTGTCTCGGCTTTAAGGATGATCTTCATTCTCTCCGCTTTCCCACTGCACTTCTCTGATGCTCTTGGCTTCCTGAGACAATTCTGCAGACAGAGAACTTTGTCAGGCTGTCTATGTTACATTATGCACTCTCTCTGGCCTGATCCTGATTTAGAGAATCATCATATGTTACTTTTCCTTTCTGCTAAGAGATTAGCATTCTGGATTTTTTCAGCATGCCAGCTGGCTCCAATATTGGTGTACTTAATGGGAAAACAAACAGTGGTGCCTGCCATGCTCCCAGAGAGACAGAGAGACAGTGCATACTTTCTCCAGGGGAGGAGGAAGGTCACATTTGAACTTGGCCCTGGATCGATCTTTAAGTCTGCCAAAGACCATTTCAGCTCTGATACATATGCGTTTCTTCAGAATC
>JANHZT010011010.1:214990-231161 GCA_032468215.1 Stegonotus admiraltiensis | reverse complement strand
TTTTTTCGAATGACAATTTCAATATAGCCTCTGCAACTGTGACTTTAATGACATACTGCATTCTTTTCTCAATACCATTTATTTATTTTACTGATGGGGTCTGTTTTCTTGCATTCTGCCAGTTCAGTATTAATAAATAGACATTTCCATGAACACTTGAAAATAGAATTTACACTTGTTAAAGTAATCTAGGAACTGACATTCTACAATAGCTACTTGCCAAACTGCCACCTCCGCTCCATTACCTTTTTCAGGAATTTCAGGTTATTTTCATCAAACCATTCCCTTAGCCTGTCAATTGGGGCCAATTTTCTGCCACTAATCTGGGATACTGGGAATGGAAGGTGGGATGAGCCAAGCTTCCCCTTCATTAACTGCCAAGACTGTCTAGTGCCATGTTTCTCAAACTTGGCAACTTTAAGGTGTATGGACTTCAACTCCTAGAATACCCTATCTATCCAATTCTGGGAGCTGAAGTTCACACATCTTAAAGTTGCCAAGTTTGAGAAACACTGGTCTTGTGAGACATAACCTCTTGCAGCCAGATTCAGTGCATAACAGGGATAAGCTCTGATGCCAAATACTTAATGTTTGGAATGGAGCTTCAATTGTCTATTTATCATTGTGGAAACTGCAGCACCATCTGGAAGAGTCCTTGAGAATGCTCCCACACCTCCTTTTTTAGGTTTCTGGATAAGCAAGCGACTAAATTAGCTAAGGAAATCATGTGACCAAGCCTACCATGATAAATTGCAGATTTTAGAATTTGAGGAAATCATAAGTGACCAAGCCATGATAAACTGCAGATTTTACAATCTGGGAGAAGTAGGCTAGGCATTGGAAAAGTCTAACTTTCACTTTACTTCCTGCATGGACACACAAGTAAAGGGCAATGATTTAATTCAAACCCAATTATCCCATCCATTCTTATATTGCTAGAGAACATAATGTCTTGCTGTCTGCCTTTTTAAAGCGGCAGGACTGAGACTACAGTATGACCTAGTTCCTTCTTGGGTGAGGTTTGAAAAGGGGAATCTTCCTGAATTTAGTCTCAAATGTTAATTGGCACACAAATATTTCTGTAGAACATTCCCTGTATTGAAGCCAACCTAATCATAACTAAAAGCAGGCTGAGACATGAACATGGCGGGGCCAGTGGAATACATGTTTTGTGGGCAGAATAAGATGTCCAGTAAGTGGCATCTCTTCAAAAATTAATAGTTCATGTAGCAGCCAAAGCTGAATATTTCTTCCAAGAGCACAGCTGCACTTCTGCCTGTTGAAGTAATTCCTGGATTAGATGTAGTCTGCCTATGGTCACATCCTTTGAGGCTCCCTTACTTTAACTGAGCTGCTATTCCAATGAAGCCTAACATCATTTTTAGTGGGTGATATTTCTTCCATTTGCTTTCCCTCCCTCTGAGGTCTCATTTGGTTCCTTAAGATTAAATATGCTTCAAGACTGAACAGAAGGAACTTTCACCCTCTCAAAGGATTCTGACCATAAGACTTCTCAAATTCCTGGCCTCAATATTTTCTTTTAAGAGAATGCCATTGATACATACCTACAAAACCCTGGCTGCAGAAACTGGAACTATTGTTTCTTACGTCAGAAAAGCTAAGGAACTTATTAGTAACTTCCTAGAGTAAACAACCAGCTTTAACCAAATAAGCTTCAGCATTCATAAGGTGAATGTTTAACACTGACATGGAATCCGGCTGTCTGAACTGTATTTCAACAATCAAGTGCTGCAGAGATCAAACAAGTATAAAATCTATACCAGAACGTTGAACGGTAGGAAATGAGTATATAAACTCAATAGAAATGCATTCATTTTATAATGCATGATTGGCAGCTAAGAATAGTTGGATCAGAGTATGTTTCACTCAGGTTCTCATTTCCGTAATTTTGAATTTGGTTCAGCATATTTTTGTACCATTAAGCAAGTTATTACTTTAAAAAAATTATGTTAAATTGCATAGCCCCCTCCTCCATACATGCCATGTAGCCAGCACACTAATATGCTGTAAAATAAGAATTTTCTGAAGTCTTGACAGTTGTAAGACATTGTTCAGAAGTTTCCATTGGGATAAGGAACCCCACATTTTAAGGATTACAGCTGGCGATCTTTGTCATTTGTTCCATTCTTGTCCAGACATGGCCTCTGGAAGCAGTATGATTGAAAGCTGACCAACAGGAAGTTAATGGTGAGCTGTCAATGACTTTATCCTTGAAGTTTTCTGCCACCCCCGAAGATAAAGGATGAGATACTTATAAACTGTTTCAAAAGAAATCTATTGCTAAAAAAGATCTGCTTTGTGTATAATATTATAATACAAACTAAAACAGGCATTGGAGAGGAGAACTGTACAATCCATTTCTTTGTGTTTGCATCTCTTGGGCCAAGAAACAATTGAAAATATCCTCTTCTTTCTTAGCTGCAGACTTTGGCTTCTCACATCCCCCAGGACAAACATGCCTTGATAACCACTTTTTTGTCACATCTTCATGATGCTGCCATCTAATCACTGAGGCAGTCAAGGCTGTCCTTAGTTGTGCCAGTTTCACAGTACTTTTTCCCCTCTTCTCCCAATCTCTGGGTGTGATCTGGCACACTTCACAAACATAGTGGTTGTTGACAGTCAGGAATTGGCATCAACCCAGCAGATACTGGCTACTTCCAGGTGCAAAGGGCCCTTGCTCTCTTTTCTGGTCACTGTAATCTGCCCTTCAGGGCCATTTTTGCTTGTGCAGCAGATACGATTAGGCAATTTTCTTGCCCAGAGACATCTGCTTGCATGATACATGACTGGCACTCTCTGTAGCATCCATCATATATTCTGTGGTTTCTCTTAAACTCAGCCTGCACAAAAGTTTGATTTAAATTGAGAAAGAAAGCCAGGTGTTGCCTGCCATGTGCTGCTAGTTCTGTTTCCATTTCATTCATTCATTCATTCATTCATTCATTCATTCATTCATTCAGCTAAATAGGTACATGGCCACATTCGTCACCACTGTGACTTTAGATGATGAACAATAAATTAAAATCAGAATACAACAGAACTCTGTTGGAAAAAAATATATCTACAATCAATCAATACACCATGTGCCAGAGGTTGAAAAAGATAATCCTGTTTTAAAATCAGTTTTTAAAAAGAAAAGCTGAAAACAAAATAACAATTTCAAACCAACTAAACCAAGGGGTCAATAAAGGAGAACTAAACTAACACAGGTTACCTAATACTCCAGGCCAAATGCTAGAGGGAACAACGAGGACTTCACTATCTTAGGAAAGAACAACAGGTTCTGGGTTATCTGGATCTCTGGGTAGATGTTGTTCCACATGGCAATAGAAATAGAAAATGCTGTAATAGAAAACGCATGACTCTTGGATTCCATAAGATGGCATTGCTTAATGGAAGGAACCCAGAGCATGCCATCTCAATGGCTCGGGGAGGAGTAACCAGAAAAAAGAGTAGACAAACATGCTCTGTGGTGGCACACCAAGAATGGGGATGATCGGTCTGCTCAGGCAGTAAATGGATGCCACCAAAGATGAGGAGGAGTCTGTCTCGAGGGATGGTAGTAGGTATGGAGTCAGTGCACCAATTATCTGTAGGTAGTTCTTGGTGTGACGTAGCACAGTCACAGAGCTGAGCTAAGAGAATATTTGTAGCTCAAGGTTGAAAGCTGGATCTTCTGGGACCTTACCCAATTTGACAAATGGAGGCTGCTATGCTGAGTAATATAAAGTAAGTATATAACTGATGTACATCTTTATAGGCGATAGCACTCTTTTGGCCACAGTGCTTTTTAGAAGATTGCTAGACCCGAGTTCAGAAATAGAAATCGCGCAACTGACAAATCACAGAGCAGTTGTCTACCTGTAACCTCTGTTTAGTGGTCACTGAACACAGGATTTCAAGCACTTGCCTGCATTAACCCAACCTCACTATGACACATGTTATGACAATTGCAAATACCTAATAAATTTTAGAAAATTTAGTCAACATAGATTGAAAGAAAGTCATGCTTCCAATGTCAGGGGGAAGTCTCCTGGAAATAGCTTTTCATCTAATTTCAATCATAACAGTTCCAAAAGTGGTTTGAACCCATTTTAGAGCTTGAAGAGGGTTACGATACTCTTTGCTATAAACATGAACTGATCTTAAATATAGCAAGAAGGGAAGAATTGTCTTTAACAAAATGAAACTTGTTTTGATCCAACCAAGCCCTGACAGATTCCAGGCATTGTGTCAGAACTTCATTGGGTCAGAACTAGCATCCAAGTCTTGGATGGTGAGGTACAGTTGGCCATGAGTTGTATAATGAAGACACTGTACCAGGAACCAACAGATTATTCCCTCCAGTATGTAATTGTTAATGTGTGTAAATGTTAAACCTGGAATAATCCTATATGTGTCAGCAAATCTCCCATGCACATTAACAGGAAATGTCCTTATGAGAAGGAATGTTGCAATATAGTCCCACAAATGTCAATCCCTGCAAGTGACCCAGTAGGATATTATGATGAATGGTATCGAAGTCCACTGAGAGAGCTAACATAAATCATTTAACTGGATTTAAATCAAGGCAAATCCTTTCTCCTGAATCCAAAGTTTCTGGTCCTGGATTTTCTTGATCTGCCTCCTTTCTACTCTTAAATTCACTAAAAACTTTGTACACCCTCTGCTGTGTTGGTCTGCCTTTAGATTCTAGCTAACTTCCAGAAAACAACACTCGTTGCTACAGAAGTCCTTAGTCCACATTAGCCAATCTATTGGGCACAGACACAGAGTGATTTCACTGCTTTTTCATAGCATTTCACTGTGCTATGAAAGCTCTTGCCTAGCTGGGTGGCAGGAAAGCCCATCAGATAAGAAGAAAGATTAGATTAAGCTCATCTCTGGGAGGCACTCCAAAAGAATTAATGCTCAGGGGATCTATGAAATCAATGGGATCACACAACAAGATTGTAATGCAGCAGGCTAACAATAGCTCTTCCCCCCACTGTGCAGTAATTTAAAAAAATTATTATTCCCACCACAAGAGTGATTCATATTTATTTCTAAATAAAAGAGGTTGGGGTACATTTTTCCATGTCTGTGTGTTCTACCTGAGGAACTAGTGTTAATTTATTCTGCTGCATTGCTTGGAACATACTAGGAAATAAATTATGAGTGAATTAATGTTCAGGTGAGGATATTTAGGATTGCAGTTCTTACAGCACAAGCTTGCAAGCATTGATGTAAACATTAAATTCCATGTGCGTAAGGTTGCAGCTTTACCATACTAAGGCATTAGATCCTACCTTTGGCTCCAGGCCACTGACAAAGCTTGACAGAATTTTTGGAATAGTTACAATGAGAGAATGGACTGAACAACTCATCAAAAGACAAAATATGAGCATTATTTGAATTAGCAGAATGATGCATCCCTGTGCGTTGCTTTGCCAGAGAATTAGTGGTATGATGGCACAATCCCCAGACAAATAGGGAAATAATACAGATCAGTGGCCTCTGTCACACTGTGTTCTGTTGAGTTTGTCATGGAAAAAACAACACAGCAGGTAATTTACAGAGCCAGGTGTTTTAAAAGGTCCATTATAAAACTCATCTGGGAGAAAATAAATAAAAGAGGTTCCTGGGGAAGCTAAGATGTGAAAAACTAAAAATAGAAACTGAGTAAGTAAACCAGTAAATGTGTATTTTTTAAAAAAAAAACCCTGCTTGCACAGGTGACTAGTTAGAATGTAACAATAACTCTGATAAAAGGTGAAAGGGACTCATATCCTGTGAATAATCTTTATAAGGTACATGTGCCTGGCAGTTTTCCATGCTCTCAGTAGTACTCTTTGCTAGGCATGCTTGGAAAATGATGCAAAAGTTCTCACATGAACAGTTTCACCCTGCTATTCATTAAAGCAACCTGTCTTTTCTGAGATTACCCTTTTAGTTGCTGCTGTTTGAGGGAAACCATTATTGCAAGCCTAGGATAGGGCCACCAGTGTCCACCAGTTCAAGGGACTGGGATGTATTAAATAATGACCCACTTCTTGTTTGTCTTTCTTTCTACAAAAACCTAAGAAAAAAAGCAAAGCAAGCTTCCTGCTGCTATAATCTGGTCATGTGCCACCAGATTTCAGTAGCACAATTTTGGGCATTCCAGGGATTGCAAAAGCATGGCCGGAGACCGTGAGTGACCTATAGACAAACTGTTGGCCTCCTCCCCCTGTTGCCTAATTTTTATTAACTTTTAGGAAGAAGTTAATATCTAGAACAGAGGTGGGGAACGATGGCCTCTTTATGATTTGTGGATTTCAACTCCCAGAATTCCTGAGCCAGAAATACTGGCTCAGGAATTCTGGGAGCTGAAGTCCACAAGTCATAAAAGGACTATCATTCCCTGTCCCTAACCTAAAAGAACAATAATGGAGCAAGATTTATGAAATCTTTTCCTCTGGCAGTGTTCAGGAAAAGGACAGATTAACTGTTAATTAACAACTCACCTATAAAGCCCTACATGGCTTAGGCCCGGGGTACTTGCGGGATCATCTTCTGCCATCCTCCCATCGTCCTGTTCACTCTCACAGAGCAGGCCTCCTCAGGGTGCCGACAGCCAGGCAATGTCAGCTGGTGGCCACCAGGGGGAGAGCATTCTCTGTGAGAGCACCGACCCTCTGGAATGGTTTACCCACCGCGCTTAGGACAGCCCCCGAACATCTCACCTTCCGCCGCGAACTGAAGACGTGGCTCTTCCATCAAATGTGCTGATCCGTTGTGGGTGTTTTACATTGTGATAATTTTAGTTGATTTTAATGGGATTTAAATTTTATTCAATACACAATTTTATTGTGTCATTTTTAACTTTTGTTAGCTGCTCTGATCCTTTGGGAGAAGGGCGGCATATAAGACACATAAATAAATAAATAAACATTTTCCTGTTTTAAAACAATGGTTCCAACTGTTTTACCCACTGGTCACCATCAAGTTTACTATAAGAGTTGGACATGGCAGTGAAAAAGAATTAGGATGTTTTCAACTGCTACGGAGATGGCTCTATTTAGGATTAATAAGAACATAAGAATAGCCTTGTCAGACTGTTGGCCTTTTAGTCCAGTACTTAGTTTTTCAGGAGCCAACCAGATGCTTCTAATCCAGATATGGAGATATTTCTCTCTCACATACTTTTAACTCTCCAGCTACTATTTGGAGACATCCCCTTGCACAACCTGGAAGTAACCCCGGGACTTAAGACTTAACAGGTATTGGGAGAAATGCTCACCCTGAATTAACCAAATTACCTTTTGAAACCAACCAATTTTAGTGGTCATCATATTTTGTGATATGTCATTTCACAGGTTAATTATGTGTTATATACAATACTTTTTTTGTTTGTTCTAAAATAACAAAGATGATTAGGGGACTGGAGGCTAAAACATATAAGAACAGTCAATGCTTGGAATGCACTACCTGACTCTGTTGTTACATCCTCAAACCCCCAAAACTTTAACCTTAAACTGGACCTCACCCCATTTCTAAGAGGTCTGTTAGGGGGTGTGCATAAGTGCACCAGCATGCCTACTGTCCCTGTCCTACTGTTCCCATTTATTCGTACTCATTTCTTATGTATATACTTATACCTGTTTATACTTATATGTTTTTATGTTATGTTCATACTTATACTTGTTTTCTCATACATGCTTGACAAACTAACTAACTAAATAAAATAAATAAACAGTTGCTGGAATTGGGTATATCTAGTTTAATGAAAAGAAGGACTGGGGTGACATGATAGCAGTGTTCCAATATCTAAGGGGTTGCCACAAAAAAGAGGGAGTCAAACTATTCTACAAAGCACCTGAGGGCAAGACAAGAAGCAAAGACTGGAAACTAATCAAGGAGAGAAGCAACCTAGAACTATGGAGAAACTTCCTGACAGTTAGAACCATTAATCAGTGGAACAACTTGCCTCCAGAAGTTGTAAATGCTCCAACACTGGAAGTTTTTAAGAAGAGATTGGACAACCATTTGGACAACCATTTCCTGCCTGAGCAGGGGGTTGGACTAGAAGATCTCCAAGGTCCCTTCCAACTCTGTCATTCAGTCAAAGTTATCCTTTTACAGTTATCTTCATTGAATGACCTTGATCCTAATGTTTTCAGAGAAGGTTAGTGTTACATACTGACATACGGAGCAGCTGCAGTAAGTGGCTAGCAAGACTGCCGGAGCTCTTTAAAAAGAGAACTCCGGCAGCCGTGTTGTCCCGGATGCATGAGTTTCCATGCTAGGTCATCTTGCCAGTTTAAAGATGCCATATGCCGCCAGTGCCAACGGAAAGGCCATATAGATGAGGTCTGCAGGGCCACCCAGCCTACACCTTACCAACCCAAGCCCCAATCCAGTCCAGGGAGGCAAGGGCAAGCGAGGCCGGGGCTCCAAAGAAACAAACACAGGGAAGAACCATACTCAGAAGCAAGAGGGATCAATCCAATGACCGTGGGCCACTCAGATGCATGTGATGCTGACAAATATCATGTCACCATCCTCATAGAAGGAACCCCTTGCAGCATGGAATTAGACACGGGATCCTTCTTCACCATTGTGTCATGGCGGACACTGAAGAACCTCATCCCGACCATTGAGAAAAAACAACTCAAACTGCAAAACATCACATTAAATGATTTCCAAGGGAATAACATCCCTGTACTAGGAAGAGCATCAGTACAAGTCCAGTTCAACGACTTCAGTGGCCAACTTCCTCTGACCATTGCCAAGAATGACAGACCAATGCTACTGGGTATAGACTGGTTCAAACCCCTGGGATTAGGGGTTACTGGCATAAACAAAGTCGGTGGAAGTGAGCTCGACCAACTACTGGCAAAGTTTGGGGATGTTTTTGATGGGAGCCTAGGCAAGAATACAGTAAAACCTATATCTTTTAACCTAGACCCTAGTGTTACCCCAATCAGCTAAAACCCTACAGGTTTCCATTTGCTCTCCGGCCCAAGGTAGATGAGCAATTAGATAAGCTAATTGCCCAAGGGGTTTCAGAGCCAATCAACCACGCCTCGTGGCAGACCCCAATAGTCACCCTGATTAAACCAGATGGGTTGGTTTGCATCTGCGCGGACTATAAATGCACACTAAATAAAGCATTACAACAGAGCGCATACCCAGTGCCAGTACTGCAACATCTGCTGCATTCGCTTGGCAATGGAAAAATATTTGCCAAATTAGACTTAGCACAAGCATATCAATCAATTGCTGGTAGATGGCACTACCGCGGAAGGCCAAACCATCGTGACACACCGCAGGGCATTTAAATGCAGCCGGTTGCAATTTGGGGTAAGCGTGGCCCTGAGACTATTCCAGAGTATGATGGAGCACCTTCTACAGGGCATCCCAGGAGTGGTTCTCTATTTTGGTGATGTCCCCGTGTCCAGGGAGAACAAAGAACAATTGATCGACCAATTGGAAGAGGCATTGAGCAGATTCCAAAAGAAGGGACTTAAAGTGAAAAAAGAGAAATGCCAAATTGGTGTGAAGAAAGACAAATTCCTGGGATACTTAATTGATGGTTCAGGGATCCACCCCATGGAGAGTAAGATCAAGGAAATTAAAGAAGCCCAACCCCAAAGAACAAAACTGAACTCCAGGCTTTTCTTGGACAGGGACATTTCAGAATGTGTAGCCATCTGCATGCCATGCCAAGAGAACTGGATGTATGTGGTTTTGTTTGTGATATAGAACAATGTACCATTTTTCCCCAGCCAAGCAGCATATTTAGCCTTGGGATGCCTTGCCAAGGTTAACCCTCTCCATAGAGAGAATTAAACTCAATAGCTCTGAGGCTAAGGCTCGTAACAGCCAGAGGCATGGCTATGGTGGGGCTTAAAAAAACATCACTGGAGCAGATGAGAAGATCCCATTGCAGGCAGTCTTCAACTTATGACTATAATGAGGACCCAGATTGTTGGGGGCAATATGCTGACTCTGTAAACCGCGTGGAGAGGGCTGTAAAGCACTGTGAAGCAGTATATAATCTAAGTGCTATTGTTCTAATAGAGCCTCCCCATAATGGCCATAGGTCATGAGGTTGTAAAAACAGGTCAATTGAATAGAATAGAATAACAGAGTTGGAAGGGACCTTGGAGGTCTTCTAGTCCAGCCCCCTGCCTAGGCAAGAAACCCTACCACCACTTCAGACAAATGGTTATCCAAAATCTTCTTTAAAACTTCCAGTGTCGGGGCATTCACAACTTCTGAAGGCAAGTTGTTCCACTGATTAATTGTTCTAACTGTCAGGAAATTTCTCTTTAGTTCTAGGTTGCTTCTCTCCTTGATTAGTTTCCACCAATTGCTTCTTTTCCTACCATCAGGTACTCTGGAGAATAGCTTGACTCCCTCTTCTTTGGGGCAGCCCCTGAAATACTGGATAATTAACAATATATGTTTTAGTTCTTATGCCATGTCCATCAACACAATTGTAAAACAGTTGTGTATACAATAACTTCTCACAGTACCCACCAGGAGCCTGTACATTCTTTTTCCATTGTTTCTTCTTTTCACATTTTTCACTTTTATTGTTGGCAACAGTGGCAACTGTGAGAGATTATGTGCCAGGTAATTAAACTCTAGAAGAGGAGGAAAAGAGCAATGTGAACCAATGCAAGAGCAATGGTATGATAAAAGCAAATGATTATCTTATGCAATTCAGTTTATCACTTGCATTTTGTCATAGCCATGGAATGTCTAGACTTTTTTAATTTTTAAATTGATGCTACCTTTTAAAAATGTCACCATGAATATCTTGCTAAAACAGTTAGATCCAATATTACAGTTTCAGCACATGGAGCCAGGGTACATAAGAAGGATTAACTATTCCATATATCTGAACCTTTACATTGTTTTATAGGAACCTCTTTCAACTTCACCATGTCATGGGACGATTGTCTTTTCTCATCTCATGATTCCTCAGCTAGCAAATCATTAGCCAATCTCTCTTTTCAGCTGAAATCTAAACTCAAAAATACATTTGTCCTCTGTCAAGGCCAGCAAGACTATTGGAAAACATTTTTTTTCAGTACTCAGAGCTGTGTAACAACAGCCAACAACAATTCTCCACCCTACTTTTAACAGATGGAAAAATTGAGAGGGGGTATTTAGCTGTGTAATGGGAAAGTATCCAGCTAGGATACTTTAAAGGGAGTCCCAGGGTGGAGTGTGTTTGTTTGACATCCTTGACTCAATTCCATGTGTATATACAGTAGTTCTATTCAGGAACAAGTCTTGTATCCTACAATCTGGAAGGCTTGTAGAAAAGAAAGGGTTGTGATGATGTGTCAAAAGAAAAGAAGATGATATTTTGCTAGTCAGAAACCATGTTTTAAAAAATGGCAATAGTAGAGGTGGTATTCACTTACCTTCGCTACCGGTTTGCAAATGTGAGTACACGCACCACCTCTGTGCATGCACAGGGCCTTCCGTCCATGCGCAGAGCATCAAAAAACGGGACATGATGATGTCCAGGTGGGTGGGTGGAGCCTCCCGTAGCCGCTGCTACCATTCGCCTGAACCAGATAGAACTGGCTGAATACCATCACTGGGCAATAGGGTAACTAGGAAGCCTAGATTTGGTGGGAAGAGGTAGATCAAGTGAATTAGGGTGCAAGAAGATACCTTATCCAAACCTCTTCAAACCTAATTTGAAGGCAGCGCTCCAGAGGATTAATAATATTGCCCTGAGGATCATTGGTTGCCCTCTCCCCTCCTTGGAAGAGCTTTATAGTTCCCGCTGCCTTAAGAAAGTTCAAAACATTCTTAAAGATCTATCCCTAAGTGCCTATCTTTAAGTGCCTATCCTGGGCACCCTTTTTTTGAACTAGTACCATCTGGTAGACAGTACAGGATAATAAAAACAAGGACAAATAGGCTGAAAAACAGCTTCTATCCCAGGGCAGTAACCATATTGAATTCTACTGTATAGTGCAATATTAATGCCGTATCAGGGGTTGTCATTTCAATTGTATAGAATGTGAAGGATGTGTGTTTTTGTTTTATTTTTTTTATAGTTTTCTTATGTATGATGTACACTGAAGATGGCATTTAATTTCGTTGTTTGAGGTGCAATGACAATAAAGTAAACTATTTGAACTATTTGAACTAATAGTATCACTGCTCATTTAACATTTCATTTCCCCTAAAATGCTTGCTAGCAAAGCATAATCTAAAGCCAGTTTTTTAAAAGATGGCTAGTACAGCTGGGAAAACTCCAGATGATTTCTTAGGATCACTGGAAGCTGCCTTCTATGAGGTCATATCTTTAATCCAGCTAGTCCAGAAATGTCAACACTGATTTGGCAGCTGCTCGTAAGGATTTAAAACCATCCAAAATAGTTTTGGATCTTTCCACTTGCTCATATATCCACTTTTAAATTGTTGGTACAGAAAGCTCCCAGGTACCTGATTGGCTTCTTTGCCCATCTAAGCCAGGATCCCTGATTGGCAGTGGCTCTCCAGGGTTCTGAATCTGGGAGCAAATATCTGCCACTGAACTATGGAATGGCATTATGGTTCATCCTCTTCTTTGTGGGTCTTCATTTCAGGCTGATAAAGAATGTGAGAAGTGGTTGTCACTGGCAATTCTGGGTTCAGGGTGGTCAGAATTGCTTCCCTAACTTCCACTCCCTTTAATGATCTCTCTAGCCTCATAACTATTTCCCCCAATAAGAAAGAATACTGGCTGAAATGAAACTCAAGCAAAAAGGGGCAAGGAACATTTGAGGATATTAAATCAGTCCATTACTTTTGTATGCTCATCAGGAAGAATGATTGTGTGGCACTTTGCCATTGCTTCTTTTGTTAACTATGTGAGGGACAATGTAGTTGATGTTGATGTGTAATGTAAAGAAGAGCACAAAGTCAATAGAAAGGTTCATATTATCTCCTAGAACACAGTGGGAGTTCTTTAACAGGCAGTAAATCACAGTGACATTACTCTGTGGAATGTGTCTGCTTGAGAAGGTAACACACATGTTATTGTTAGGTAAATGCAAGTGATAGGCAAGAGGGCTATTTATGACATAGAGGATATCAGCACTGCCAGGAATGGCCTGTAAATCTTTAGACCCAAGCATCCAAATGCCATCAACACTCTTGTAAATCTGGGGATCTCCTTAAGCTCTGGAGATTTTGCTTTCTTTACATGCCACAGCAAAACATGGCTGGGAAAGTTAAGGCTCCAATCAATTGCCTCACCTTTAACACATGTTGAAGCAAAATATGCTATATAAGCTTTCATGTTCGTTTTTTGTAAGAAATGCTGAATGATTCACTGCAAAAGAGAATGGCCATGTTTTCCTCTTGAAACCAAAGAACAATGAAGGCCTGAAGACCATCAAAGAACTTTATAGGATAGCGCCAATTGCTATGGGTAACCTCAGCCCATTTCAAGAAACACACACCCGTTTACTCAGAATGTGTTAGGGATCACAGAACAGCTGTGCTACAGCAGCCTATGAATCTATTTAGTGTAGCCTTCTGTCTTTGGAGAGGTCAGCCAGATGTTTTTAGTTAGGCCATAGGCACTGAGGGCAATAGCATTCCCCCTGTGTGTGTTCCCAACCACCAATAACAAGGAGCATCTTAATGGAATTCAGCAAGTCTTTATTTCCCAATAATCGTTACAAACTCAAATTACAGTATACTATAAATGTATCAAGCAAAATAGCTGCCAAGGGAAAAGATATTAATTTCTCTGCTATCGTTTTTGAAAACCACTTTCCCTTAGTATAGTACCTATGGATTTCTTTATGGACATGGAAGCTATTGACGATTAGGTAGGACAGAATTCAATTCTTGCAAGTAGAATCACAGCCAGCAACACAATGATTTCTCTTGCTTCTAAGACTGGACTTGATCTCATTAGTGTAAAAAATGACAATATGCTGTTACCGGAATAGAGAATTATAAAGATAACACTCAAAGGTACTTAGGGACGTGGTGGCTCAGTGGCTAAGATGCTGAGCTTGTCGATCAAAAGGTTGGCTGTTCAGCAGTTTGAATCCCTAGTGCCGCGTAAGGGGGTGAGCTCCCGTTACTTGTCCCAGCTTCTGCCAACCTAGTAGTTCAAAAGCATGTAAAAAATGCAAGTAGAAAAAATAGAGACCACCTTTGGTGGGAAGGTAACAGTGCTCCTTGCACCTTTGGTGTTTAGTCATGCTGGCCACATGACCACAGAGACGTCTTCAGACAGCACTGGCTCTTTGGCTTTGAAACGGAGCTGAGCACTGCCCCCTAGAGTCGGGAACGACTTGCACATATGTGCGAGGGGAACCTTTACCTTTACAAAGGTACTTCTTGGTTAATGGGTTGTTTTTTTTTCCTTTAAACTTTAATCTTCAGTTCTCGTATTCCCCAATTTCATGGACTCTTATTTCATTGATCATAACACGTTAATCTGAACAGGTATATGGTAAAGATATATTACTGAAGTCAAGCTGGTCATGTTTTGTAGGACTGTCATGGAAGATTGCTTGAAACCACATGCTAGCTGGAACACAGAAAAATAATTGACTCTAGTTACTTATTTTTTAAATGTTCACTTTTCCTCCCTCTTCAGTTGGAAAAGATCCTATAACTGTTTACTAAATAAGGTACTAAAGCAGTTCTTATGCTCAGACTAGAGAACAACTATATTTCATCCAGCCCAAAAGGCAAAATTTTAGGACATGAGAAAAATGAAAGCATCCTGGCAAAGATCAGTTGAGGGAGAAGCAGTTTAAGAAGAAGTGAAGCTGAAAGCTTCTATTCTGTCAAATAACAGATAGAGACGCTGTATCTTTAAAGCCCAATGAAATGACGGTTGCTGAGTGACTTGATGGAGACAGGAGGCTCATGGAACCAGTCTTACCGCAGAACTGACGCAGAAGCCTCTTCCTTGTCCATTCCTCTTTGCTACAGAGGATGGCTTGCAGGTAAATGTCTATGGAGATTCTCAGTCATTCAGGTCACGGTTGTCCCAAAGGTGCTTTTTTTCAAGAGGCAATTGGACTTTCCGGATTTTCTTTGAAGACGTTTTGCTGCTCATCCAAGAAGCTTCTCCAGAGCTGAAGAAGCTTCTTGGATGAGAAGTGAAACGTCTTCAAAGAAAAACCAGGAAGTCCAGTTGCCTCTTGAAAAAAGCACATTTGGGGATTGCAGGTAAACTAATAAAATGTGATGAAGGTTGAAAAGAGAAAATTAGGGCAGAGGACCTAATCTTTAGCTGACTGTAGCAACTGTTGTGGCCCAGGATAGGTAGTCCTTGACTTATGACCACAAACAAGCCCAAAATTGCTGTTGCTAAGCGAGCCAGTTAAGTGAATTTTGTCCCATTAGTTGGTTACCTAGAGCTGGTTACCCTGGTTACCTAGTAACCAGGGTAACCAGGTTCTTAAGTGAATCTGGCTTCCTCATTGACTTTCATGGTCAGAAAGTTGCAGAAAGTTGATCACATGACTCCAGGACACTGCAACCATCATGAAATATGAGACAGTTGCCAAGCATCTGTATTTTGATTACGTGACCATGGGGATACCAAGAACAAGAGCACTTAGACTTATATAGTGCTTCACAGTGCTTTACAGCCCTCTCTAAGCGGTTTACAGAGTCAGCCTATTGCCCACAACAATCTGGGTCCTCATTTTTACCCACCTCGGAAGGATGGAAGGCTGAGTCAACCTTGAGCCTGGTGAGAATCGAACTGCCAAATTGCAGGCAGCTGGCAGGCAGCAGAAGTAGCCTGCAGTACTGCATTCTAACCAGTGCTGTTGTAACTTTGAACGGTCACTAAAGGAACTGTTGTAAGTTGAGGACTACTGTAAGTACTGTTGTTGGGGGAAGGGGAAAAAAAAGAAGCAGTGCTATTCACTCTTTTCTTACTGTGAAAGACACCTCACCCTTGGCATGTACTGAAGAAAAGCAAATATTGAACAGAAGGCAGGAGGTGAATGGTGCCAGGGAACTTATGCTGCTAGCTATGAGGTATAGCTAAGGACTAGAGCAGGGGTCTCCAACCTTAGCGGTGGTGAAATCCAATTTTTTTTACTTCAGGTTCTGTGGGTGTGGCTTGGTGGGTGTGGCTTGGTAGGCGTGGCAGGGGAAGGATACTGCAAAATCTCCATTCCCA
>JANHZT010011010.1:159732-179010 GCA_032468215.1 Stegonotus admiraltiensis | reverse complement strand
AACCAACGTGACTTGAGAACAGATACCAGGTCTGGGCTGCCAAAATGTGTATGATTCCTAGACAAGAACTAAGAGTCACAAGACACTCTGTTTTCTGCCATTTTGTGGTTATTCATATTGCTGTGGCCTACATCTGATAGCCTTTCCCTTTGCTGGGGGGGGGGGGATTAAAGATCATCTAGTCCAAACCCCTGTCCAGTGCAAAATGCATCCTTGACAGAGTTTCTGGTTCAAGACTTCTAGCAAAAGAAAACTCATCACTTTATGAGTTAGCTTGGCATTTGAGAGCAATGGCTCGGGAATAGCTATCATTATCTTTTATACCTTTCCCTAATTTATGCAAACTATCTTCTAGATTTGTTGTGTTTCTGTAGGGCAGAGGATGGGAACTTGTGGCAAATGGGAAATTGCTGATTGGCCACTTTAACATCCTCCATCGCTGATCATGCTGAAGGGGACTGCTTAGAGCTGCAGGTTTTTCATCTCTCTGGTCTAGGATTTTGATGTGTTCCTATATCACCTTTTAGCATTGAAACTGAACATTTCAATCCTGACAATAAAGGATGAATGCTGTATCATGATCCGTATAATGGGACCTCAACTTGCTCTGCTTTTCCCTAGCCACTCTAGAGTATTATAGATGAAGCCATTTGCATACCACTACTGTTTCCATTCTCCAGTTTATCAAAAGCAGGTTGAAAGTGATTCATGATTGTGTTAACATATGCAAGTCTCAAGAGTTTGAGAATGTAAAAACTCTATTTACTCCAAGTGAGACTTAACAGAAGGAAGAGAGCAATTAGTTTGTACTTAGTTAACATGATAGGCAACAGGGAGAAATAAAACCCTTCAATTGATAATGCCTTGGGAAATAAAAGAGATGGTGAATGGATAGGAGACTGAAACTGTAAGCATGAGGCTTATGGAATAATTTTCTTCCTTCCTTAAAAAAACATGAAGTGTATTTACTGTAAATAAAAGCTGCACTGGAAGACGTCTATCATTGTGTGTGAGTTACTGAAGAAGATGAACTATTGAACTGAAGTATTGGCCCTTCTTGAAAAGCTGCCAGATTCATTTACTAAACCTTTACCCAAAGGCTGACATTGAACTCTTCTAGAAATGGAAATTGTAGAACAAAATATGAGGCAGTGAGAAGGGGTGTTGAAGGTCCAAATTGAATGACACTTGCTCTTCAACACTCTCTGATGTATAGTACCCCAAGGGGAAATTGGGTGCAGATAGAGTTAAGGATTTACTGTGTCTCTTCTTTGTCTATAACTCTGTTCGCTTTTTGTTTAAAGGATTGCTAATCTTGAGCCACTTCCTTCTGCTTTCCTTCCCAGACACACATATACACAAAACTAACTCTTGAATTCTCTCCTTGATAGGTTGTCACTTGACCGATGTTCCTATCACTAGAATATAATTCATATAAATAAATATCCTTTTCTTTGTTGACATGAAACCTATTTTACTAATCCTTGCTTGCATTATATTTTGCTCTCAGGAACACTAACATGAATGCTTCAACCTCCAATTAAAAAAAAATACTGAAGAGGACCTAAGACTGAACTAAGATTAAGACTAAGATTTCCCTGCTGGATGCCTCATTCCAACTGTTGGAACATATTTGAGTACACTTGTGAGCTTGTTTCATAACTATTGACTTGCTATGCCCCCTCCACTTAGATGGCTTGCTCATCAGTCTACCATCAAATATTTTGCCAAATATTTACAGCATTCCCACAATCTATTATGGAAATGGCCATTTAAAAAAAAAATCCATGACTAGTAGTGTTTACAAAGAATGAGCCCATGACCTGCCCAAGCAGCTGTCAGTTCTACAAGAACAAAACATCTCTCACCCCAAATGAAAGAAAATTGAAATACATTATTATTATAGCCTTCATCCCACCATTCATGATTTTTGCTCACAACCCACAAATTGAGATCCTTTTTATGAGAGAGCTAAGGGTGCTGAAATAGCTAATATCAATTAGCATGATGCTTCTTCTTTCTTCAAGTAGTCTTCCATTTGCTTAATAGGTACAGACATAAACTATTGAATCTGTGTGCCAACCTGTCATCTGGGAAGACTTAATTTTGAGGGGTAACATGCAACTTTTAAAACATATTTTTTAAAAATATTCCTGTGCCACTTAAGGTCAGCCTCCTGTGCATGCTGATAGAGTATACTTGATGGTGCAAGTGTGCCATCTAGGCTGCAATTCCAGCCTTGACAGGAATTATCAGCTGATCTCACAGGCCAGTTGTTGTTCATCAGAGTATTAAATAATGACCCCAAGCATCTCAATGTAGAAATCCAATCCGCGCCTCTGTAAAAATATATGGAAAAGACCTTAGGAGACTGAATGAACAGATGCTACCTAGGGAATGGTCAGGTAAGAGACAGCACAATCTAACTCACGGTTTCAGAAGAACTGATCATTTTCTGGCATTCCCTACTAGTCTAAAACTCTCTAGAATCTATCAAAGATGGACTAAAAATCTCTACCTGTTTTTAAGACCGAGAAAAAACACCTGTTTGCTTCGATCCTCAAAGTCGGTGCCCCTATTCTCCGACACTTTAAGTGTTCTTGGTTCAGTTAAAGGCCACGTAATGATTATAGTCAACAGTTACACAATGCTACATCCAACCCCCCCCCCCAAAAAAGCAACCCATATCTAACAGTATAGGAAACAAGACAACATTTTGGCTGTCTAATTGATGAGCTCTTAAAAAGCTTAAAAATCAGCAAGAAAGCCCAGGTATTGGTTAAGGCAAAGTTTGAAAAGAGGATTTCAGTGGTTGAGTTTCTGTTGTTTGGAGGCGCTTGTTTCTCAGCATTGTTTGCAGGGCCAGTCGCTTCTCCCTCTATCTACAGGCATAATCACACAGGGGCAGGGCCGTATTTCATGCATTAAAATGATTAAAAGTCTCTAAAGCATGTGTGCTTTCCATTCTGTAATTGCTGCCAATAGTTGAGCAAAAATAACCCCCTTAATTAATATCTATGGACTCTTAGGGTTTTGTCAGCACACAAGATTCCCACGGTCCCATTGGACACTCCCACGACAAATGATCCATATAACATAACAGTTTTAGTGTAAACCAATTCCAGTTTCTGGGAAGGAACAGATTCCATTTTCAAGTGTAGCAAGATCCATTTGTCTCTCATTATGAAGAGGAGAAACCACAAGACAGTACATAATGTGCCAGGACACAAGAAAAATGAAGAACTGTCAAAAGGCTGCAAAGCTTTTAAACTTATGTTCTTAGGGAAAGCCAACAAGATTGTGGAGGGCCTGGTCTGGGATAGCTCTTCCTTTAGAGATGCAGGTGTAGATGCTTCTTTTAGATCATCAGTGTGTGGGGACAGAGCAGAATTTGGCAGGGAGCCTACAAAAAGAAATTGCAGCCACTTTAAAGGACTCAAAATATGTAGGGAAACTTGCATATGAAAAGACACTTAGAGACGTGAATCTATGCTAAGGTTATAGAGTTGCTACTGCAGTTGCAGTTGCCAAAGGAAAACTCCATTTTTAATAGTAATTTTATTAGAAATCATAAATATTAATACAAACTAATACAAAGTAAAAGAAAAAAGTGCAAAAAAATGGAAAAGAAAATATAAGAAAGTAGAAAAGAAAGATATAAAGAAATTACTTCCCCCTTCATGACAAGTATAAACAATTTTAGCATCCTTTTCTCTTACAATACAACCAATGATCTCTTCTTCACATATCCCATCTCTTATCTATAAATACTGTAAATCCTTAAAGCCTAGTCATTCAATCTGATATTAAATTGTGAAAGCCTCATCCAAAGGAAAATTTCATGAGACAATGATGAAAAAATAAAAAAATATGCCTTGGGATGGCCCTGTCCATATTTAAATGCCTGCCACTTATGAAGCTCTTTGGGTAAGCATTAGCCTAACTACCTCACAGGGAAATTGAGAGGGAAAACCATATTGATGGCCATAATTTACCAGGCGGGTAAATTAACAAAATGTTATGTATTACAGCTAAGAGAGGATCTAAGTTAAGTGTGACTATGGACCATACAAATTCAAGGAAAACAGAGTTCCAATGGTACCATAATTAATTGTTTGGAGATAATAACAGAAATAGATTGTTGCCTTTAAATCCTGATTACAAGTGTCATGAAAGACTGACAAAACTCACATTCAAGACCACCTTAAACCATTGAAAATTGCTAGGTGACTTTGGACCAGTCATTCTGTCTTCACATCACAAATTGGGACAAAATGAACATCAAATGTAGACTAGCTTCACAACTGGAGAAGAGAAGGATATAAATATAAATAAATAAAAGACAGATGGATGGATGCTTTTATTTTACTGAAAGAACTCAGAAAGGTTTCACACATAATGAATTTGCTGTGTAGATTTTACATTCAGTTATAGTGAGAGGTTTAGTAATACACAGAGGAATTGAGGCTAAATATTATGCTAAGCTATCAAAGTGCCGTTTTGAAAAAAAATTGGATTAGCTTGATGTGTGAATCCAGGCAGAGCACACAAGAGATTATAGTACAAATAGAGAGAAGTTGAATTGGTGGGATATTAGAGGTAGCAATGTCCAAAACTTCTGAAAGATGCCAGGTTGAAGAAGCCAATGTAAAATGTCACCACCGTGATAAAAATCTATTGGTAACCACTAAACTATATATCACATTAAGTATATAGCATGATAGTTCAGCAGTGTTTTCCTTCCTCCCATTTACAGAGTAGCCACAGAATGCTTGGCAAAGATCATAGAGAACCTGAAAAAAGACAGAATTCCTTCCTTCCTTCCTTCCTTCCTTCCTTCCTTCCTTCCTTCCTTCCTTCCTTCCTTCCTTCCTTCAGAAAAAAATTCTACAGGCAAAAAATGTCTACTTGGTATAGAAAAGAAGCTGTAAGATCACTGCATATGTTTCCTTCTTGGGCTAGACTGTTGTTCCTGGGTATAAATATCATTTGGATTGCTGTGATTAGTTAAAAGCTACTGCCTGAATCAAAGTCCAAATTCCAACATAAAATAAAAATCAGGTGGACACTAAGATTAGTAACAATACAGGCTTCTTTTTTTTATTTTTCTGAAGTTTGAGGTTATTAAAATATGGTAAAAAACAACAAAAGTAATCAATAAAAAAGGAGAGTTTGGGAGGCTTTTTTAAAAAAATGAAAAATGGGTTTTGGACTTTAGAGAATATAACACAACATATATGATTGGTAATGTGGGGAAAAACCCTAAAAGCCATTTCTGTCAGACTCAGTAGCAGAGGGCTTTTCAAGTGAATTAATCTAGTTCAAGGACAATGCAAGTTCTTTTGTGAAGATACTTCAATGTTTTGGGTTCTGCAACAATGAAGATCATAAACTAGCTCAGATATACAGAGGTCTGATTCTGGGAGGTCTGAATAAATGTGGTTAAACAGTTTTGGGGTTCCCCCTTCCACAAACTGACAAGCAGTCACATTCAAATTTGCACCTCTTTGAATGCTTGGGCAAATATTTGACATAGATTAATTGGTTTAGTTTGCATTTTAATTGACGTTAAACATCAGCTTCTATGTGTTTAATTGGTTGGCTAATTCGCTTAAAACAAAATCATTCAAACCTGAAATTCTGCTTGGGTAATAAAGCGAGGCTCAGACTTCAGTCTTCAAACAAATATATTTAGAACTAGGCTCCACCAATTACAGCCAAATTTCCATTGCTTCCTGTGAGACTTAGATGCATACAATTAAATATATTCTTTGTGATTCTTTGTGAATAAGAAGGATCAGTCCAACTGGCTTTAGAAATGCAGGGACCATTCAGAGGACTGACTCTCAGGCATGCAATAGCAACTACAAAAATATCTCTGCAAGTACTAAGATATCTTGATTAAATGCAAGCATTGTACCTCAAAACTTTACAATTTTATCATGGATTGATCTGTATATTTATTTGTGCATTAAATTTATATGCTGCCCATCTCGCTATCCAATTATCTAGTGATAATTGCTTAAAATGTGTTTTCTTTCTTTCTGTTGAGGACTTCATTCTTTCAAGCCATTAGGTTGATGGCCACACGATAGGCAAAGCTGAAGCAAGAATAAATAGTCCCTGACAATCTTTTCTTCCTCTGCAGATCACAAGAAAGAGAAATCCAAATTACTTGCTTTTTTAAAAAAAAAATTAAGATAGGGAACTGACAGGAGAGACTCACGGCCCACCCACACCCTCTCCCCTCTTATTTCATTCCATCTATGAGCCTGTGTTAACAGCTCATCAATATCTCCAGTGTTTCCAGCTGCTCTTTCTCTTTTGACTATTCATATTTCTCAAGTGTAGATGAGAGTTTTAAAACTTTGTAATCACATTTCATATAGGAGGCCTGAAGGTTCTTAAGCTTGGAAGGAAAATGAGGTCCCATCTACATGAAACAGCTTGTTTTGCTCATGTCATAGAGGTAACAGCAGTGTCTCCTCTGAATATCTCCCTTTCAAAACTATTTAATTGGGAATATATTAGTCAAAGGCTGAAAAGTAGCTTGCATTCAGCATAAATGTAATGAATGGTTGGGTCCATTCAAATGGACTTGAGCTGCGCTGCGCTCCACTAACACACATACACACACACCGAGACATTACCTCATGAAGTATACTGGAGAGAACTAAAATTTGTCCTTGTTCAATGTGAGGAAAAAGGGCCCTTGTGTTGTGCCTATGCTATTCAACTACATTGCATATTGACGTCTGTTGGTTTTTCCAGACGTCACTCTGTTTTCTCTATTCACTCTTCTGCTGCCCCTTTTGAAATGTGTATGCATGATTATTCCCCTCTTATTCCCACTGCCACATACAATGAGGTTTTGTCTTCTGGGTGAAACATACCTGTTTTCTCCAGGTGAATAGAGAACAAGTCTCTGTCAACTGACAATTATTTGCTACAATTCTTGCACACAATATCAAAAAAAGATTTATTTTATTTTGACTTCTTCATTTCCATGTGACTTATATCTTTATCACTTAAAATGTGTCCTGAAAGGTCGTCGTCATCATCATCACCATTTTAGCCATTGTCTATTAACTGCAGGATGAAGGCTTCTTCTGCATGTTTCCAACCAATATGGTCCTGAGCTTTCTTTTGCCAATTGGGCCCACCATATATATATATATAATTGAAAAGGAGCAGGTTAAAATATTGTGGGATTTCCAAATACAGGCTGATATACTGTAGTCATAGCATGCCAGATAAAACTGTGGTTGAAAAGAAGATAATGTGAATAATTGATGTAGTAACACAGGAAATAATAGAAGACAAAGAATTGGAGAAGATCATAAAGTATGAAGATCTGAAAATTGAAACGGAAATATTATGGCATAAACCAGCCATGGTGGTCTAGTGGTGATCAGCACACTGGATAATGTACAGGAAAATCTTGGACAGCACCTAGAAAATCTGCACATTTGCAAAATTTCAATCTGTCAATTACAAAAGGCCATACTGCTTGGATCCACACATATACTATGACAAGACATTATGACATCCTAGATTCTTAAGAAGAACTTGATGCATATTAAGCCCAACAGCCACTAAAGAACTGGCAGCTTTGAGTTCACATTTTTGTGTATGATGGAAATGATGGAAATAGCAGCTGAGAAGTTGTGAGTATTCTCAGGTACACACATTTTCTTTTTTCTTTTTAAAAGCAAAGTGAATTGTATAGGGATGTGTTTTAAGTCTCTGTGCTAACCTCAGGATATACTCAAATTGTATTGTTTAGAATGATTAATTTGTAAGATTCACTGAAAATTGCCTTATCCATATGCTTGAAACTTGAATCTATATTTAACTGGTTACTTTGTTTCAAATTTAGAAACTATCAAGAAAACACGCTGGGTAGAATGTGCAATTTACATGATTATCTGAGCTTTTGATAAGATTGTAAATACCTATCAGACCATGTTGCTTTGTTTAAACATTTGGAATGGCAAATGAACTGGATAACTTTATGCCCACCTTAAAACTCAGATTTTCTCAGGGAAGTGAACTAGGTTGCTTATTATTGGAAGATTCTCAGTGGCTCCTTTGGCCATAAACTGGCTGAAGAAAAATTGATAGCCTTATATTACAGCTGAAATTGAAAGCATGACATCAGGATGCAGTTCTTTTGAGGACTAAGTCCAGGTTTTCTCCATTGCATATGTTGTCACTGTGCTGCAAATCAAGAGCATGAGCAAAAGGATAATAGCAAAGGATAAGAATCAGAAGACTATCACACTTCAAAAAGCAGTGGATTTAAGAGAGCTGATTCTCCCTTGGACTGTATGCAAAATATAACATGGAAAAAGAATTATTAGAGTTTGTAGCTTATAAATTATCTGTATCTACTTTCAAACATGCCATTGATTAAAGTCATTTTTTTAAAATAAATTGTTTAAGAAGTATTTATGGTACTTCTACAGGTGTAACAAAGATGTATCAACATTGAAAATTCATAAGAATCCTATGAAGATGCATGTTCTTTAGTGCAACAATTTATCCAAATGTCAAATTCAATAAGGGTGATGATGATGATGGACATCCAAAGCAAAGCAGGTTTTGTCAAAGTACACAAAATCTCAATAGGAACCTTTTGCAAACAGCTTGTTACTTGGAGTACATAAACATGCCAAGACACGGTGATTACAAAATTAGATACATTCCTTCCCAAGCTCTCTAGATGATATAAGGACCGAGGGAAAAAGCAATGAAGCAACTAGTTTATAATTACAGTGAATAGTGTTACAAGAGTTCTCTGATCACGACGATTTGAGAAACAAACATAGAAGCAATATATTACACAAGTACTGTAATGTTCAACACTGTTTGCCATTTTAAAAACCTTTTGTAGAACCTGAAAAATTCTGAAACTCCTGGATATCTACACCCTGCCTCCCCTATTGTTTACTCCTCATTCATCAGTGATTCTTAGATTTGTTATTGGTGCCAAAGGAACAAACCACTCAGTCCCTTTCCTTTTCTCTCCCTTCCCTTTGTGCACTACAAATCCTATTGGTGAAAAATGTTGACTTGTCTAGCCTTCTAGAATCTCTCCCTTCTGCCAGCATGGCATCTTTTTATCCTTGAATGCAGAAAAGGAACGGTGCTAAAGTGGCTTGTTTTTATAGTCACATTCTCTTAAAGAGCTTTTCATTATAGCAATATGCAGTGGGCTGTGGGAGCGATATGTTTTATTTTTATGTGCAATGAGATTAAGGGGATTTTTGTTATTCTGTGGTTACTCAGAGATAGGCATTAATGAACAATGTCCTTTAGGCTCCTATTGGTCAACAACTTGGGTCATGTTGATCTTTGCGTATTCTCAGATATCAAGGTCAGCATAATTGAAGATAATTGCAGATCAGATGCAATTGCTTTGGAGAGATTGCAAATTAGAAAAAGTGGCAGAACAGCCTACAAGTAGAATAAGTTTTTTTAAAAAAAAATAATAAAAAATAATCACATTCATCCAGAATTCCTTAATCTTTGCATCTCTCCATTTGAAAATGTGCAGGTTTCATGCCTAGGGCTTCTTCTAGGATGCATGTGATTTTTATCAAAATTGCCAAAGAAAGGGGGAGGAAAGGAAAGAACGGAAATACAGAGGAGGGCTGGAAAGATAAATCAACTTTTACCACAAGAGAAACATGCAAACTATCTTCCAAAACAAAATGTGACCCTCAGTATGTCTCAGTACCCCTAATTTGTGGGACACAGTCAGTAGTATGATAACTTGCAAGGTAAACTCTAGTTAGGAGATCCTAATAGGGAGTGGATGGGCTGAGAGGAAGGGGAAGACTTGATGGAGTTGGATAAGGAACTCAAAAAAAGAGACAGATTTTTAAAAGAAGGAAAGGTAATGCATGAATTACTATGGACATTGTAAAATAAAGGATGGTTTGCAGGAACAAAATGATGTAAAGGAGATGTAACTATATTCCCCTTTCTTCTCCTTATCACATGCTTTAATTGCTTTGGGGTACCAGTTCTTATCCTTTTTCCTGCTTGTTGCATATCTCTTCCCCTGACAAGGAATAGGATGGTTTATAGTTTTATGTATCTATGTATACAGATTGTCCTTATTTAGAGACCGCCTTGTTCAGCAACCATTTGTAGTAACTACAAGGGTGATGAAAAATTAACTTTACAAGCAAGTTTTACATTTAGCACCTTTGCAGGTCTGTAAAGCAAAGGAAAGCTGAAGTAAAATCACAAGCATAGCTGAGGTTTCATCTAGCAGCCACTTTGCTTAATTACTGAATTGTGGGTCCCAATTGTGGCTGCTAAACTATACATAACTCTGATATAATCATATGAAATGTGGCATGAGGATTTGCCCCAACTTTTCCAGTAAATTTCATCAAGTTTTTCCAATGATTTTTAAAAAAAAACATTAAAAAATGTGTTTAATATTGTCAATGTCAATAATGACATTGACATTATTACATAATAGAAATATTTTCCTACAAATATCCAGTTCTGGAAAACAGTAAAAAACCATAATCAATAGGAAATATAGATTTAAGTTTCACAGTAACTATTCAAATTCTCCCAAACTGCTGAATCAGGTTAAAAATCAAATCTTGTGGTGTTAATGTACCTTTTGGATGATTCTGAGCCTTCTACTAGGCCACAGATCGTTGGTATCCCTTCTTTTTGCCCATGTACTGTTTTTATTTCTCTAACATACCAGCTTTTGAATACCTGGTATGAGGATGTGGGAATGTTATACTTAGAGATGGCGCCAACTACTGTTGCTATTTATAACATTCTTCCAAAGTTCAGCCAGGTTAGGCAAAGAACAGCTAACAGGTCATCCAATGTTTACTCTGGCCTTTTGAAGAATAGACCAGATATTTACTCCCATCCAACCCTGGTTTATTTCATGGCCCTGAGCATAAATAATGCTGGAGATCTTCCTTTTTAAAGTTGAGGGTTATTTGAAGGTAGAAATGGCTAATATTGACTCATGAGAACACAAACAGGTTCTGATGTCAGGATGTAGTGTGTCAATCTTCCCATTATATCGGAACATGTAAAGCAGATCTTACATTTGTCTTAGGACAATTCCTAGAATTTTAGAATGAAGCTTAAAATAGGGTATTGTAGCTCAGCTACATAGTCGGCATTTGTTCAACTAAGTTGGCCTCAGAAGAAGTAGGATTTCTTCAGTTTCTCCAGATAGACAAAACTATTTACATTAGCTAAACTGAGGGATGTGGCTTTTCAGAAGTTGTTGACTCCCAGACATCTCAGTCAGCCTGGACCTGTTAAGGGATGCTGATAGCTGTTGTAGAAAAACATATGGTGTGCTAGAGATTTTATCCTATCTTAATCTGGAAAATGTACCTACATAGCAATTAAAGGAACACCATCTCCATCTGGTGCCTTTCAAATGTGTGAGGACTAGAGTATCACACCGGCTGGTAAGGCTATGAATTGGGAAAGTTGATCTTAAGTGATGATCCTGATCACCTGAAATGTCATTACAGCTGACTACTGAAGCTTTGCAAAGCATTACTTCCAGTAGAAGAGATAACAGGATTTCCGTTAAACCAGATCAAAACCTGAAATAACACCATAGAGACCAGATATAAAAGGTGATTAATCTAAAGGTCAGACAGTACTGAACACACCAAAAGATTAAAGAGTACAAAAGCTGTTAGACATGTTTATGTCTGCTATTAGAATCATAACCAATAAGTAATTCGAACAAATATTTCTTCCATAGTCAGAACAAAGTTCAGAAACATATACACTATCCACTTGGCTATCAGGACAGTTCTTTCAGCCATTAAAGCACTTCATCCTAAGAGCATCTCATCACTGAAGAGATTCCTCTTATGTACAGCTGCAGCAACAGGGAAGGCAACAAGAAAAGCACAACTAATTGCTGAATCCATTACTGAGACAGTGGATTCAGAGAACCTTCCTTGTGAAGCCAATGGCTATCTCTGACGCAATATGAGATACAAAGGCTAGGTTTATACCCTAGGCTAAGCCATAGTCAACACTATCTGCTGGATAATCTGAAGTTGTCTTTCATGTTGCATACTAAAACAAAAACTAAATCCAAATAGATGATATAGTGACCTAGGAATGTAAAGTAGTAGAAGAATGCATTTTAAGCACTGAAGTTACAACTTCAGAATCTACTCTCACCTCAGACAAGGTATTTAGAGTCATTGCCAAGTTAATGAATTTTCTGCTTCTGAGATCACACACATGTCCACATTAGCCTAACCCAGGTATTATTTCATGTAGCTCTCAACACAAGAAATTTTTATATTTACTGGCCCCACTACCATGCCCTTTCTGCACCAGTCATTTCCAGCTGTCCCCATGAAACGTACAAGATCATGGGAAAGTCTTCTCAACATGAAAATATGCCTCTGTCGGCCAACTGCTGGTTAAATTATAATTCCATGCAGAATTTGTGGAGACTTATTAATGATATTTTTATTAGTGAAAGTGTGTTTGTCTGGATACACAGGATTTCCTTACAGTTTATTGTTGCTGCTGCTGCTGTTATTATTGTTTTGCATTCATTGTTCTTCTTTTGATGTAAACCACCTAAAGTCGTTTTTCGAATCAGGTGGCTCCTAACTCTCATAAATGTAACAGACAAATCTCTGAAAGACAACTATGCATATTTGAACAGTAAATGTGTTTATTCACAAAGCATTGCACTAGCCAGCTTGCGAATCAGCATTTGCAAGTAATTAAGAATGTACTTGTAGGTAGGTGGGTCAATCATCTAACTCTTGAAATGGAATGTCGTCAAAAACAACTGAGGCAATGAAGAAAAATCACATGATTGGCATTCAACCTGTATTTTTAAAAGTAATTTATCTAAAATATTTATATAGATAGATAAAGGGACATTGGAAGGGACATTGTAGATTCATCTAGTCCAACCCCTCACTCAAGTAGGAGACCCTACACCATTTCTGACAGATGGCAGTCCAGTCTCTTCTTGAAAGCCTCCAGTGATGAAGCTCCCACAACTTCTGAAGGCAAGCTGTTCCATTGATTGATTGTTCTCACTGTCAGAAAATTTCTCCTTATTTCTAGGTTGAATCTCTTCTTGGTCAATTTCCATCCATTATTCCTTGTCTGGTCTTCAGGGACCTTGGAAAATAGCTTGACCCCTTCTTCTCTCTGACAGCCCCTCAAATATTGGAATACTGCTATAATGTTTTCCCTGGTTCTTCTCTTCACTAGAGCTAGCCATGCCCAGTTCCTGTAACCATTCTTCATATGTTTTGGTCTCCAGTCCCCTAATCATCTTGATTGCTCTTCTCTGGACTTTTTCTAGATTTCCAACATCTTTTTTATAGTGTGGTGACAAAAACTGGATGCAGAATTCTAGGTATGATCTTACTAAGGCTTTATAGAGTGTTATTAGTATCACTATATATATAAAGAGTTCCAAATGAGAAAGTGCTACATACAGTAGAAAAGCAAGATATGTACAAATAAATAATTATCCATGTAATTAAAACAGTAATCATGACAATACCTACCATGTTTGCTTTAGTTTGTTTGTTTTGTTTTTAATATAGGAAAACAATGACTAGGTAGACTATTTTGGCTAGTACTTGAGCAGCCGTGAATTTGCTAACACTGAAATATTAAAAATTTTCTTGGACTTACCACATTTACCACATGCTAACATTCAACCCTATGACTGGTCTATCTGTTATTCCTTCATGAAACTATAATGCAAAAACAACAGTATTGTGAGCTAAAACATATTCATTCATTCATTCATTCATTCACTCATTTGCAGAAAATTTGAAACAGAATTTTTACTTGTAATTAACTTAACATCCTTAAGTTTCCAGAACAATAACTTTGAATTAATGAATAGTCAAAACGTAGTATTTTCATCCTGAAATTCCTAGTTAATAGCAAGATGCACATGATATTTAGTGAAGGACACAACATGAGCATACACACATACACACACACACAAATATTAGAGAGAATCATTAGCAGGGGCAATATAGCTAGGTTGATGTAGGATAGGACCTGTATATCATTATTAAGGTAAACCATATAATTATTTTTCCAGCTATTGCATCTGCTTCAACTACCCCTTCTTTTGTTTTCTTTAACAAAATACTTCAAAAAATATACTTTCACTTTGGAAAGTATCTTAGTCTCCCAGTTTCCTAGAATAGGAAATAGTAGCATAACATATGGGATTTATTTGTTTGTTCATTTGATTGATTGATTGACTTCAAC
Source organism: Stegonotus admiraltiensis (assembly GCA_032468215.1). Taxonomy (NCBI): domain Eukaryota; kingdom Metazoa; phylum Chordata; class Lepidosauria; order Squamata; family Colubridae; genus Stegonotus; species Stegonotus admiraltiensis. Next base: position 164,715 of record JANHZT010011010.1, on the reverse strand, counting down.
GTTTACTCTAAAATCTCTGGACTGATTGATGGATGCATTGATTGATTGATTGATTGATTGATTGATTACCACAATTCCAAAGAGGCTCCAAGTAACTGACAAATTTAAAAGAATGCATAATATACAAAAGAAAACATAAAACATGAATTAGGTTAAGGAAAATCAGCACAGCAGAAAAAAATTCTCCACAACTTTTTTCCACTCACAAATCCATGAGAAACATGGTAAGAGTACAACATAATTTCCAAGTTTTCTTCCAATCCTCAACAATAGGGATGCTTCAGTACTGACAATTCTCCTACCTCTCCATGAGTGAGTCACTGCCAAAAGCAAGGTTGCGGTATGGATCTAAACATACTATTATTCAGGATGGGAAAGGGCAAGGAGTCAGTCTATTTCCAGGCTATTTCCAACATTCACATTTTACCCACAACTCCATTGTGTCCTAGATTTAGTCTCTCCAACCCAATGGAATGTTGGAGAGAAATTATGTAAAGAGGCCCAGAACTTTGTCTATCAATCCATCAGCAAGATAAGTCTTTGAAAACTGAGTAAGCAGTATCCAATTTGGTATGGCAGGGAAATGCAGCAAAAGTTTGAAAATGTTTGAAAAGTTCCAAATCCTTGAAAATGGACTAGATCTATCCAAGAGTTGAGGAGGAAACATTTCCATGGGGGAAAAAAGTATCCCATTCCCCAGCATCATCACCCCCACCCCCACCAACACCATTGTACTTCTATGGAGCATTTGCCTTCACCCAAATGCAGAAGCAACACATAATAAAACATCATCATGTTTGTTGTTGTTGCTGTTATTGTTTACTACGCCACCCCCAGTCAAAACAGGCTTTGAGTAGTATTCAATTCATCCGTCCTGTAATTCAGGTAAGAACAAGCCATATAAACTCATCTTAAGAAACCATCAGCAGAAATATCCGTCCTACCTACCAGACACCCCTGGCACAGCAACTGAACTGAAGCTGAATTCATGCTACATTCAGGGGTGGGCTGCTGGGGGTTCGGAGGGGTTTGGGAGAACATCTAGCTAAGATTCTGTGCAGTTCAGAGAACCCCCAAATCCCACTCCTGGCTGGTCCCGCTCATCCCACCCAGCCCCAACCCTCTCAGGAGTCCCCACAAGGCCCGTTTTGGATGCAGGTAAGTGCAGGGCATGCACGGAGGCTTGGGAAGGGTGAAAAATGGGCCTATCGGAAATTCAGAAAGGCTGGAAACGGGCCCGTTTCTGGCCTCCAGAGGCCCTCTGGAGCAGTGGTGAGATTCAAGTAATTTAACAACCGGTTCTCTGCACTAATGATTTCTTCCAACAACCAGTTTGCCAAACTGCTCAGAAAGTTAACAACCAGTTCTCCCAAAGTGGTGCGAACTCAAGGAAAGCCTCTGGAGCCCGGAGAGGCCAAAAACACCCCCCCCGCCATGGTGCAGGAGGTCAACTAGGCCATGCCCACTATGGCCACGCCCACCCAGCAACCGGGCAGAGAACCCCTTGCTAAAATTTTTGAAGCCCACTTCTGGCTACATCCCATCCCATCTGTGGCCATCTGGAAGAGCTAGATCTTCACAGCTCTCTGAAACTCTTAACAGGGTTGGGACCATCTATGTCTCTGGAGTCATGATTCTCCAAAGGAATGTCTCAAGTCAAAAAGGGAAGCTCAAGGGGTCCCCCAAGAGCAATGTTCCCTAAGATTAATCCCCAGGAAGTAAGCGTGCACACATGTACAAAGGCACACTACTTCATTACATAGATTTCTTCTTGGGCCACTGCTGGTAAAGGACTTGAAAGTTCTTCCACTCTGTGCTTTCCTTACCTTGTCATTCTTTCCAATCCAACAGAATGTTGTGAAAAAAGGGTTTTTTTTTAAATTTTAATTTATATGCCGCCCTTCTCCGGAGACTCAGGGTGGCTTACAATGCGTTAAGCAATAAGTTTGTGAACAGGATAGGGATTTTCCCTGTTACTCCATAGGTACAATAACTCTCCAGAAATGATCAAATTTAGAGTAGATCCAGAAAAGCTGGAAAGGGAAAGTTTAAAATTACTTGGCTCTGACCAGGGACCCTAGCAAAATAAATAAATAAATAAACATTTCCCCAATACGTTCCTATTCCAAAGGAAAATGCCTTTCAGCCATGACTTCAATTTCTGCCAATAGCTCTATCTAAGGCCCTCCTCCTTTCTTGTCATGTGATCCAGAGAGGAACCGCTACTAAGGGACCAGAAAAAAGCTATGCTGTGTATGCTTTCATTAATTTGTGATACTCCTCTCCACCTTTTTTTTAAAAAAAATCATATGAAAATTTACCCACTTTACACTAAATTATTCATTTTAAATACCATTTTCTATAAAACCTATCAGAGTTCACATTATTTATTGCTGAGAACTGCACTGCAAAATTGAAGGAAAATAGAAGAAAAGCAAAGCCAAACTCTGAACAACAAATATATTCCATTCTGCATAGGCTTCAGCGAAATCAATCTCTATTCAAATTTGTAAAGAGCCAGGGACCTTTTCCATGCTAGTCATGTCTTCAGTGACTTCCCATCCCTTTTGCTTCTCTGGTCATGAGGATGACAGAAAGAAAGAAGATAAGCCATGAGAAACAGCAGCCTGCATCATCCTGCACTGTTAATTAATTCATGAGAAGCATGAACATTTCATCTGTCCCTCAAGCTCTTCCTTCCCCAAGCTCTACCTTCTCAGTTCCTCAAAATATTGGTAAAGGGAAATGTATTCCTCTGTACTTAATCTAGATAGAGATGGTGGCTCAGTGGCTAAGATGCTGAGCTTGTTGATTGAAAGGTGGGCAGTTCAGCTGTTCAAATCCCTAGTGCCGCGTAACAGGGCGAGCTCCTGTTACTTGTCCCAGTTTCTGCCAACTTAGCAGTTTGAAAGCTCATAAAAAATGAAAGTAGAAAAATAGGGACCACCTTTGGCGGGAAGGTAACAGAGTTCCATGCGCCTTTGGCATTTAGTCATGCCAGCCATATGACCACAGAGATGTCTTCGGACAGCGCTGGCTCTTCGGCTTTGAAACAGAGATGAGCACCGCCCCCTAGAGTCGGGAACGACTAGCACATATGTGTTACATTTACCTTTTACTTAATCCAGCCCTGCTCTACATAGACTAGAAATATTGGGGACATTATACCAGCTACTACAATGAGGAAGAATTTTAATTTGAGCTGGAAATATTGTAAAGGATTGCACTATGTTATAATTGATTCAAATAATTTCATATTCCAATTTGTCTTGCAATAATTAATCCTAACAGCTTGTATTATATTACTATATTATATAGAAGCTTCTTCTGAAGAAATATGTTGGATAAGAAGCGAAACATCGAAACATCTTCAAGGAAAAACGAAGTCCAGTTGCCTTTTGAAAAAGTACCTTCAGGACAACCATGATCTGGATTACTGAGAATATCCATAGATAAGTAGGTAAGGGCAGATTTGTACTGGGATGTCACTGGGAACATTCCAGTTTGGTGTCTTAACCGCTACACCAACCTAACTTTCTCAGTTACTGTCACCAATTTGATCCATAAAATTATAAATGGAAATAGGCTGCTACAGATAACAAGTTAACACCCTCAATTGGCTGCCATGCTACAATTCCATGCCAACCAATACTGAGAATTTGAAATGAGGTTCACTATGGTTGTGAGTTCCTCCCTTCAATAGGCTTAATTGTCATTATCTTTCTTCCTTTTTTTCTGACCTCATTCCTCCATGCTAATCTTGCTCCACACTCCATAGAAACACAATATCTTGCTTTGTACTTCAGCATGCAAATAATGATTTATTGCTTCCTTGCTCCATTGTTGGTGGAAAACATATCAATTATTATGGGTGGAAACATTTGATAAATGATAAAGATATTCTCAATGTTTTGTTTTGCTTTGTTGCTCAATGACAATAATATTTGAATATGTAGCTAACATAACCTTTTGAAGCCTTTTTTGTAAGAATATTTTACATTTTTTCTTAATGACGCCTAAAGGTTCATAATCATCCGATTTTTTTCATCTCTGTTTGCTACCTCATGAAAATAAGTAAATTTGCTTAAGTTGAAAATAGACATTATTTTTAGAAACCAGTCATCAAGCAATTTTCATGTTCTGAAGTATTAGTTCCTTTTGTCAACCCTTGCTGAGTTGATATTAGTGGGATTTGAGATGCAGCCAATTTTCTTTCATATCTTTATTTCACATATGTTCTTCCCTTTTGGCCACTGCTCTGAAAAGATGGCGAAATTGCAAGTTTAAATCATGCTTAGTCTTGTTCTGATGCAGAGAACGAAAGGACACCGTCTCATCTTTCACCCCTCTCACCTTCGTTTCTTGCTTCCTTCCTGGCCTCTCCTTTGATGGAGGGAGGTGAGGGTGCTAAAGACATAAATCACATTCAGATTGTTCGGTGCTGTTACGGACGATGAAGCTTGTGTAGACAGCTGCTTTTACCAAAAGCAGGTGAGGAAAAGCAAATACAACCATGTTCTCTTTTGTTTGGGGGAAAAAGATCCTGTCACAAATACAGATCCCAGAAAGGTGAGTGTCAAATTGTGGACCTGGACTCACAATAGGTTTTCTGGGTCCTTGTCGTCATACGTTACACAAAATGACCAAGTGATTGACAATGACTTTGGAGTCATATAACAAACACATTTATGCTTACTCAAGGAAAAATAAAAGTTCAATTTTATTTCTTCATTTATCACTGGATATTTATGCACGTCAGTGTATAAAATATTCAACTGAACAAGGTTTTCTACTTTCTCAATGACCTTGTATATTTTAGAATGACAAATGTTGACATCTGGACATGTGCATCATCATCATCATCATCATTATCATCATCATTTTATTTATATACCGCCCTTCTCCTGAAGGACTCAGGGCAGTGCACAGCCAAGGTAAAACACCAAAATACAAAAGTTAAAAGCGATTAAAACAAATTAAACA
>JANHZT010011010.1:144562-155038 GCA_032468215.1 Stegonotus admiraltiensis | reverse complement strand
TGTGGGCCAAAATATTTAATTCGATTTGAGAGTGTTTTTTAACTTTTATATTTACGTATTTTAGCATGGCTGTTCACCGCCCTGAGTCCTTCGGGAGAAGGGCGGTATATAAATATAATTAAATAAATTAAATAAATAAATTTCTGGCACAGCTGATTTCCATGCCCCCGCTGTTCTATTTACCGGGGCTACCTTAGAAGGTAAGCAGCTGAGCTTCAAATTGCTGTATTTTGAATGCTGCGTGCAAGTGCATTAGGCTTACGCGTGCGCGAAGCACATGTTCATCGAACTGGTTTTTAAACCGGTTGCAGCCCACCCCTGACATAGCCATACATGTATACATACTATATGCCATACTGAGCACACTGTGGCTCAGTATGGCATACACATCACTCCTCCCATTTCTTCCAACAGAACTAGGGAAGGAGATAAAAAATAATAACACAGGACTGAACCTGTGTTCCCCAGTCCTGAGTCAACACTTTAACAGTTTCAACAAACTTCCTTTCATGTTTAAATAACTGATTTGAAGTGATGAAGCCAAATCATGTGACTTAGACATATTGAAGAAAGAATACAAAAGATGAGTTGGGGTTCTGACAGATTGAATGAATTGGGAGTTAATTTCATGGAAAAGTTGTATTTTTTGCATATTAACCACATATTGGATGTCAGTAAAGAAAAATAAACCAGCAGTATCATCCAATGGTGTGGAATGCTGGGATTTATAGTTCAGTAATCTTTGAAATTGGGAGGTCCTCTGCAGTCACGACATAAGCCTAAGACTGAAAATCAAGCCTGTCAGGTGTTACATCTTTTCTATCCTGCTCTATGGAGTAGAGAGTTGGTCTCTGACAGAAAACCACTTGAAGAAACTAGTAGCATTTGAAATGTGGATTTACAGACGGCCATTAGGTATAAGCTGGGTTAACAAAATCACAAATGAGGAGGTGATAAGCCACGTGGGAAAGCAAAGGGAAATCATTAAAGCCATTAAAAAGCTAAAGTTAGAATATTTTGGACATGTGATGCGACACCCAGAAAAATACGGCATCCTTCACTTAATCCTCCAGGGAAAGACTGAAGTCAAATGAGGTCCAGGCAGAAGAAGAACATCATGGCTTCAAAACCTAAGGGACTGATTTGGACAAAACTCAGTGGCACTTTTTCATGCGGCTGTTGAAAAAAATAGGATTGCCAACATGATCTCCAACGTCCGATGACGGACATGGCACAAGAAGAAGAAGAATCTTTGGAATGGCAAAGGTTCACTGCTGACAATATAAACACAGTTAGTCCTCAACTTACAACAGCTCATTTAGCGACCAAAGTTACAACGACACTGAAAAAAGTGACTTATAACCGTTTTTCACATTCACGAGCATTACAGCATCCCCTTGGTCACATGATCAAAACTCAGATGCTTGGCAACTGTCTCATATTTATGACAGTTGCTGCGTTCCAGGATCATGTTATCATCCTTTATAACCTTCTGACAAGCAAAATCCATGGGGAAGACAGATTCACTTAACAACCACGTTACTAACTTAACAACTGTGGTGATTCACTTAATAAGCGTGGCAAGAAAAGTCGTAAAATGGGGCAAAACTCACTTAACAAATTTCTCACTTAGCAACAGAAATTTTAGGCTCAATTATGGTCATAACTCAAGGACTGCCCATATTTAATTTTAAAATGAGAATACAGACTCATTATAATAACTGTTTTTAAAAGTAAATTGAAACAATCATTTTAATGATTTTTTTTTACTAAATCAGCATATATTCCTTAAAATTGTAGCAGGCCACCCACTAAATCTCCCTCAGGATACTTTAACAGCCATTGTGCTATGCTTTCAGGATTTTCATTACTAACAATTGGAGAAAGTAAAAAGCAAGATAAACCACGCCTACCTAAAATAGCATATATGTTCCTATCACATGCATAATCTGAGTTTGGAGATGAGTCAGGATAATACTGAGGCATTTCTGTCACATCAGATAGAGAGGTTATGTTAGACTATCTATCCATAGCGATCTGGTTCAAAGACCAACAATCTATTAAAATACTGACAGAGCTGTCTGTAATCATTCTTATTTAACCTAATATAACCTACATGTTTATCTTGAGGATAACTTGGCACCATTTGTCTATAGCTACTTATGAGGAATACCCTACGCTGCTAGGCATACAGGTCTATGCCCTTAAGCCATGAGGATTTCCAATTTTCTTTTCTTTAAATAGAATACAATATCTTAATGCCCTTCCCTAGAACAATGCCGTATCTTACATCATTTTCTGTCTTAAAATAGTTCTCAGGTGTGTCTTTCTCTTTAACAAGCAACACAGGATATATGATTCAGCCAGGTTATGCAATAAACAGTGAGTGAAAATAAGTATAAAAATTGTCCTTTTGTGTCCTGCCGCTTATTTCGTTTATTGGCACCTGAGCTGAGAGGGTAAGGAAGAACTTTGGAGCATGGCTGCTCACACCTCAAATAAGAGGAAGCATGTTATAGCAGGGCTTGCAGCTTGACAGTGCTGTTGTTCTTTTACAACCAGGATCTATATGCAGTGAGTATGTAGCACATGACCTCAGGATGTCAATTCTAGCAATGCATACTTGGAATAGATTAATCTATGCAACTGCTGTTCAAGGGTCACTCATATAACTATGGAGCAACTGATATTTTGTCAGACTCTGTTTTACTCAGAGTGAGAAAGATCAAAACATATCTCAAATGACATTCATAAGCAATTTTTCTGATGGGATATATCCGGTATCAAGGTCTCATTGCCCAGATGCTCCGGTGATGAGTCCAGATTTCAGCACTCCAAACTCTTCACCAATTATGAATTGTCTGGGTGTTAAATTAAGAAATCTTGACTACTTTGAAGGCAATCTACTATAAACAGGAAAAACAACTTTATAATCCAGTGGCTTTTTTCAAAAATAAAATTGTAAGGTTTATTTTAGTTTAAGGTCTTGTTATCCATGCCATTGCCTGAATACCTTTGTAAGCTATAGATCGAAATGCAAAAAAAGCACAGGGGATAAAATAATGAATATAAATACATAATATCTATATGAGTAAATTTCAAAAGCAGTAAATATCAAATGATTGTACAAGAACGCTGGGATGGATTAAAGCAGTGAAGAAAGTCTCTACATCTATTTGTAGGCTGGTGACAAGTATTTTTGATCGTTATTTGTTGAATATATTTTGAACAAATGTTGAAGCCTTCAAGTTAGGCAAGGATGTAAATAATATCCCTTGCAATTTAGCAATGAACAATTTTTCATGCTGAATAGGGCTGCTTATTTTAGAAAGCTCATTAGTTGTTCTCAAGAGTAGGAACCTCCTGCATTGTAAGCAGTTGGTCTGTAATAATAAAAAAAGAAGCTGACCTTTTGTCCAGTCAAATGATGTCATCAGGAAGGGGCAGCTCTGTGAAGTTTGTTAGAATAAAGCACCTGGAAAAATTACGTCTATATCAGCTATGTTAAGCCAAAGAGTACCAGCTTGGCAGGGCTAACTCTAACCACAAATCAGATTTGGTAAATTAACAAAAAGACTATTAAAAAGAGGAGAAATGGGAGAAAGAAAAGTATAGGCAGCATTTGACTGCAATTCTCATTTACATATTTGAACTGATTCATAAGAAACTGGTATGTAGACAAAAGCACTAGTTTCCTGTTCTAATGGGTGACGTTATAAAGGAAGAGGCAGTTTTGAATGACTGCTATAAGGTCTTTAAGGAAGGGGGGAAAGTTAATACATGCAAAAATAAATAAGTAGGTAGTATCAGTAGGTAGATAAGTAAGTAAAATATAGATAGATAGATATGAAGATATGAAGATATGATAGATATGAAGATAGATATGAAGAGCACCCGGAGGCTCCAACTGGTCCAGAATGCAGCTGCGCAGGTGATTGTGGGAGCGACATGGCGCTCCCATGTAACACCTCTCCTGCGCGAGCTGCACTGGCTTCCAGTGCTCTTCCGGGTGCGATTCAAGGTGCTGGTTACCATCTTCAGAGCACTCCATGGCTTAGGACCTGGGTATCTACGAGACCGCCTTCTGCTACCGAGAGCGTTCCACCGGCCAGTATGCTCCCACAGAGAGAGGCTTCTCAGGGTTCCGTTGGTCAAACAATGTCGACTGGCAGCCCCCAGGGGGAGAGCCTTCTCTGTGGGGGCACCTGCCCTCTGGAATGAGCTGCCTCCGGAGATACAGTGGATTATGGATTTATGCACTTTCCGCCATGCCCTCAAGTCTTTTTTATTTCAACAAGCCGGGCTGGCCTAATTTTTTAATTGCTTAATTTTAATCTGAATCTTTAAAAGGGGTGTTTTAATTGTGGTGGGCCAAAATTGTTTAATTTTGTTAAACAAAATTTAGTTGTTTTAAACTGTTTTAAATTTTATATTTTGTGTGTTATACCTTTGGCTGTTCACTGCCCTGAGTCCTTCGGGAGAAGGGCGGTATATAAATTTAAATAAATGAAATAGATAGATAGATAGATAGATAGATAGATAGATAGATAGATAGATAGATAGATAGTTTTGCTTTTGGCAATGATCCTTCCCTTGTAACTCAGATGAACTTTTCCACCTATGTCATTGTTACTATGAGCCCTAAAAATGTAGTAAAGTGAAACAAACTTTAACTTTTTAACAAAGTCAACCCCTCCCTTTTCCAATCTGAAGTAGAAAGAAATCCTCCATTGGTTTATGTAATATAAGGAAATCAAAGGTTGGCTATTAAAACGTTGAGTATTTTTAATGTTGGCTATTAAAATATGCCAACAGTCCCCATGACTGTGAAGAATGTGAGTACTGAATTCAGCAAACTTACAATTATAGTACAATTTTCATTAAAGCAAGATTTTTTTTATAACTATGCAGATAATGGTTAGATAGTAAATTAACAGGGGTTGTTGATACCTCCCCAAAGTATCGAGAAGCCTAATGCTGTATAATTGATGATGTAGAAAAGTTTTGGGACTGTGTTTATCTTTATCCCAACCACGGCCCTTGGTTGCAGCAAGTTAAAGGAGAAATGCAGAAAACAAAAAATAATGCTAAATCAGAGAAAGTACACTCAAACTGCATTATTCATACAGGTCAAAGTTTTTCTTACTATAAAAAAACTAGATTTCCTGAGAGAGAGAGAGATATTTTTTAAAGGAAGCACACACAGTCTTGATGTCAGTGCATGATTCTTCAGTCATTATCGGAGAAGTTCATGCCGAGATTTCCTACAATGTAACTGATTCCCTTGAGAATAGGGAAGACCATTGTCCGCATGATATAATTTAAGTTGACATGCAGATTCTAATGATGTGGTCACCTGAAAATAAAAAGTAGCATGCCGGATCATAGTTGATAGACTGGCAAGAAGAAAGCCATTTCTAAGTATAACCCATCAAGCCACAAGAGAATTTGCAAAGCAGTTACTGGAACAAACTGTATTTTAGTTTCAAGCATAACAACATTAAGCTGCCAGATATCCCTTCACTACAAAAAGAGGGAGGGGGGAAGCAAAAACTAACTGTCCCTGTAACCTCCAAATGAAAAGCCTAATCCTTCTCTTGAAGAATGTCTGTATTCTTCTAGTTTTAGATGTTCTCTGGAAGTTTTTGTTTATTAATTTCCATCTTCTATAGCCATGATGGCGAACCTATGCCATGGGTGCCACAGGTGGCATGCGGAGCCATATTGGTGGGCACGTGAGCTCAGCTCTGGCACGCATGCATACGCCAGCCAGCTGATTTTCGGGCCTTCTGGGCCTACCAGAAGTCAGGAAACACACTGTTTCCGGCCTCCGGAGGGCCTCTAGGGGGGGCTGTTTTTGCCCTCCCCAGGCTCCTAGAAAGGCTCTGGAGCCTGTGGAGAGCTAAAAATGGGCCTACCAGGCCCACTGTGCCATCTTGTGCCAAAAGCGGGGGAAGCATGGGGGGCAGGGTGCATAGAATTATGGATGTGGGCACACGTGTGTGTGACCCCCACCGCGCTCCCCCCGCTTTTGGCACGCAATGGCAAAAAGGTTAGCCATCATTGTTCTATAGGAATTAAGGTCCAAAATAAAGGTTCACCCTGCAGAAATGCTCTCAAACAAAAATTGAAGATTTTAATACAGGTGGATGACTAAATTCTCAAACACTTTCCCAAAAACATACAGGTTTTCCTGCTGATAATTTGAGTATTTATCCCTCATATATTGAAGCGAGTTAAAGGAAATGCAATACTCCATTTTTAAAAAATTGTTCACATGGGGTGGAAGCCTTGATTACTATGGATTACAACAGTATTCAGTTCTTACTTAAGCTTTCTCTATTGCAGTTCCTGTTAGGAAGGATATATCTGTTTGCTTGCTTGCTTGCTTGTTTATTTGTATGTATGTTTAAAGGAAGCTTCTCATAGACAGAATACTACACATCTCATTAAATGATCTGTTATCTTGTATTAACTTGTATGTTCCAATATACTGTATGTTTATGTATCTGTGCCAGTGGTGGGTTTCAAAATTTTTTACTACTGGTTCTGTGGGTGTGGCTTGGTGGGCATGGCATGGCATGGCATGGCTTGCTGGGCGTGGCATGGCATGGCTTGGTGGGTGTGGCTTGGTGGGCGTGGCAGAGAAAGGATACTGTAAAATCTCCATTCCCTCCCCACTCCAGGTGAAGGTTATTGCAAAATCCCCATTTCTTCCCGATCAGCTGGGACTTGGGAGGCAGAGAATAGATGGGGTGGGGCCAGTCAGAATTTTTACTACCGGTTCTCTGAACTACTCAATATTTCCACTACCGGTTCTCCAGAACTGGTCAGAACCTGCTGAAACCCACCTCTGATCTGTGCATATGTGTACGCATATGCACATGCACATACATATGCATATATATTTACATTACCCATACAACCAAAATAACAAATTGATTTAGCATTTCAATTTAATCCCCTTTGGGTTAAGGGAATGAAGTGGGCAGAATTTTATGCTCTGTTGTTGTGCGGAAAAAATGAAAGTATGGCCTCTATGATATTCATGATAATATTTACTTTTATAACAAACTGATCAAATAAAATTATCACACAGTCAGTTGAGATTTACTCCAATACTATCAAAAGCTGATTCAAATAACTGATATACTTTATTCAGTGTTCTCAGGAAACTGTATCAGTCATTGATATAGTCAAAGTCTGTGCAGTAGCTCAAAAGCCAATAAGGGTTTTCTGCTTATTAAAATCAGTGGCAACGCAATGCATACAGGTTTTCATTCTGAAGTTAGAACAGTCCTGATGCCAATACTCCAATGTTTACAGAGAGACTCTAAAGATTTTCTGCAGTATTATTCCTTTAGTTGTGGCATGTGGCCTCACAGGATGAAACTAATTAATTCAAGAGTTGTGGAGAAGGGCATTAAAACAATATAATCCTTTGTCACTCTATTGAATACCAGGACTGTAGTAAATTCTGAGTTTATTTATTTGGTGAGCAGATATTTAGGAAAAATAGAAGGTTAAGGAGATAAAGGAGATAGAAAAGATCACGGGGACATTTAATAATACGACAACTCAAAAAGATCATGGAAATCTATTCAATCTGATATTCTTCCATATCATGAGTTAAACAACAGCATTAAGTTTAGAGAGTAGCGCTTAGAAATCTACAGGTTCATTCCACCTCTAAAATTAGAACTCCTAAATGCTTACTTCTGATGGATAATGCAGAATGCAACTTGTTTACTGGGACATACTAGCCTATTAAAAATTGCATCACCATTTGCAGTCCTTAACCTTAACACTGGAATGCAGGAGAAAATATTATTTTGAATCCTAGAAAAATAACTTCTACAGCTAACTTCAATGATAAAAAGTTAATGTTTTGTATTAGATGTAATGCTTTATATTACCCTGTTTCCCCGAAAATAAGACCTATCCCAAAAAATAAGATCTAGCATGTTTTACATGTGCACTTAATATAACCCTACCCCCAAAATAAGCCCTACTTAAGAGCCTACACACCTGGCTGCCCACCCTTCTGTCTGGTTGCTCGTGTTGCCACAGCCACAAGGCGAGGCAGGGGGTGGGAACTTCCCCACGTGCCCCACATCAGCTTTCCTCAGGGTCCCCACAGTCAGGCCATCCATGCCCCAACACCTGCCTCTTGGAGGCAGCACCAGCAGCCATGTGTAGCCGGAACTTATGTGGCTGCTGCTCCATTTCTGCTTGCTCATGGCTGCAACAAAGCAGGAGGCTGAGTAGTGTGCTTCTGCTGCGAGGTGAGGCAAGTGTCAGGGCATGGATGGCCTGGCTGAGGGGGCCCTGAGGTAAGCCGGTGTGGGGCGCATGGGGCAGCCCACCCCCTACCTTGTGGCCGAGGACACCAGCACGTCATTCCTCCTCCTGCTCATTGCAGCCACAAGCAAGCAGAAGAAGTGGGCCTCCCATACATGGAAATAAGATACCACAAAAAATAAGTCCTAGTGTTTATTTTGGGGCCAAAAGAAAATAAGACCTGGTCATATTTTTGGGGAAATATGGGTAGTTGTATCCAGTTTAGATTCATCATGGATGATAAACAGTTAACTGGTGGAGATAGTGATGGAGTTCTCATCTACTTTATTTATTAGGAAGCAGAATAATATAAATTTTGTCTTCTATTGGAACCATATATGGGCATCAAATGCTTCAGAAAGCATGCAAATAGGAGAAATTTTGGTGTAGACAAACCTCTACCAAGGAAGAACTATTCTTCCTCCACAATTTCCTATGACAGAAGACCCTGGCATGCGCACACACACACACACACACACACACACACACAGAGGTCAGATATAAACCTCCAGTAAAGTCAGAGTTGGATTGAAAATCACTCAATAAAGGAGCCAAGAAATGATACGGCTAATGATAATGGATGCTCAACAGTAAGAGACTCCTCACCTACAAGATGCTTTACTTGCTACTGGGAGGAGCTCAAATCATGAGTTATATATTTGCAATAAAGGCCTAATTGGCTCTCATTGAGGTGAATTTGGCCTATAGCATGCCATTATGGAATGACTCATTTTGTACAGGGGATTTTCAGCCACATGGGAAATGTAATGTATAACAGTAACTAAACAATCTGTAAACAATAACAATAAATAGTAATTTAAGCTGAATGCTTAAACATGTTAATTTTCTGCCTGGAGGGAGAGTTTGCTATGAAGACACACAATCAGTGTCTTCAACCTCCCTACCTGCCCAATCTTTCTAATCTCTAGCATTTAAATTGCAATTTAGATTGGAGGCAGAGAATGAGGATACTTCCAGATGCATGAGTTATAATGTTACTAACCCAAAATATTTTGCAGTTTTTCTCCTTGATGGATTTTTAGAGCCCTTTCTAAATAGTTTGTTTAACAAAGCTCTTCAGCTCCTTTTTTTTTTCTTCTCTCAGGGGTGGAAATTAAACCTTCATTGGAAATATTGAAACAATTCAAAATAATAAAAATATTTGACTTTACATATAAAATGAATATTTGAATACCAACATTCTAAGAGATTTATTTGGCAACTTTAAGATGTGTGGACTTCAATTCCCAGAATTCCTCACAAGCAGGGAAATTCTGGCTGGGAAATTCTGGGTGTTGAAGTCTGTATGTCTTAAAGTTGCCAAGTTGAAAAATACTGAACTAAACAGACACATAATGGCTTGATTTGTGAGCAGAGGGGCAAAGTTGCATAATACCTAAGGAAAACCTGGAATTAAAGTGGTGGACAGTTTATGGTTGCTTCTGTGGCTGAAAAATCATTTGCTGCCTTCTTAATTCTTTTCTCTTCTTTCCATGTTGTGTTCTTTTTTCCTTAATTCTTCCTTAGTGTTGAGTGTTCAGCCATCCTCTGAGGAGGGCACTTGAAAACTTAACACTGAGGAATTGGGCAGAGGGACTGAAAAATAAGAGTTGTGTTGAGCTCCTTCTTACATAAGGGGAAGTAAGTGTGGTGGCGAGGCATAGCTACCACCTATGTACAAATGTTTCCTTTCTTAGATTGCCAGTGGCCAAACAGATTTTCAGTATGTTTGTAGTACTGAAAAGCTACAGAACCTGTTTATCCTAGCCAAAGATGGGATAACCACACATGCCCTGAGCCATGTTATCTCTTTCAAAGTACAAACCACTGTGGGGAAAAAAAGCAAACAAGAAGTCTCTTATTCATCACAGCCTTAGTTTCTAGTAAATTCATTTAGGCTGCCCTATTACTAGCTCAATATGTTTCATAACTTTCATTCTCCAATTTTTAAAGCACTGAGCAATTTTTGATGAAACAGTGACGTCTACGCTGGCTGGGGCATGTCGTGAGAATGGCTGATGGTCGGATTCCGAAAGATCTCCTGTATGGAGAATTAGTCCAGGGAAAGCGCCTCAGAGGGAGACCACAGCTGCGATATAAGGATATCTGCAAGAGGGACCTAAAGGCCCTGGGAAT
>JANHZT010011010.1:119158-139678 GCA_032468215.1 Stegonotus admiraltiensis | reverse complement strand
CTGATCTGCTGAACTAGCAGTCAGCTGAAGTAGCTGCAGTACTGCACTCTAACCACTGTGCCACCTCGGCTCTTATATGGTAGTTTCCTTATCAGAACGAAAAGCTAATACAGCTACCAATAATTTTATATTTTTAGCAACCTAAAGGTCTTTTATAAAAGCAGTTTAAAAGTGACTGAAGGTTTACCTTTCAGCTGAGTCAAGAATTAAAGCCGTCTCTTGTGAGCTCAAATACCACAAACCATGAAACTCAAAAAGATACATCTTACCAGCCATCACTTGTCACTCTGTCAATGTGACAGAAAAGGGCCAGATAATGTGGGGCACTTGCCCTTTCTGTTAATTACATTCTTCACATTTGGGCTTAGCCAAGGAAAAGAATAGCGGGAAGGAGGCATTGTTAAAAGTGAGCAACAGATCACAAGGCATATCTGTTTAGCCTGCATTGCCCTAAGCTTCGATTTACTCAACCTTATGAAGTTTGAGCCAATGTGCAGTAGCTAATTCTCATTTTAAGATTTACTTATTACTGAATTCGCTTACATATTACAAAGGAAATGTCTCATTACTGCATTACCTTGCTAACTTGTGTTTATCCCCAAAAGATTTGAATCTGCATTTTCCAAAGCACTACATATGACTAAAGAATAATTGTGATTTCTTTTGAGTTCATTTCAATGCAGAGTCATTATATGGAGTACAAGGGGGCAACTCTTCCTGGCATCCCACAAAGGATCCCACCTCTGTAGTTTGGGCCCAATATTTGAATGCCAAGGGTTATTTCATATTCACATGCTTGATAAGTAGACTGGTGGGGGGAGGGGGGGGTTCGGCATGAAAGAAGAAAAATTACACTGATGAATGAATGGTACAGTGAGAAGAAAGGAAGAGAGTGCCAAAGGTGCTCCAATCAGCATCCTGTCAAGTCTTTAAATGCTCTGTTCTGTAGCATAGCTTTTTTTCTAACTATACTCTTCAAATAAATTATTAATTAAGGTAACTCTGTTCCTAATTAAGATAAATCAATAGAACACTAGTATAACAAGGCTTTTATTACAGCAGCCAAGATGACAGTAAGAGCCTGTTTCTGGTACACTTGATAAACTGGCAGGTATCAAACCCTTCTGCTATAATCTCATAGCTAAAGTTAAAACACGTACATAAACAACAAATTAGATTATATCGTATATTTGGAAGAAGCTACTCATGCTCACTACGGCTTACCATATTGTCCATGACCTACCCAGGCATTTTAACTGTCTGCGTGGTCACTTTTTCAATTTTAAATTTCTGGAAAATCTAAAGCTCAAAGTATAGCAGTCTGTTGCAGCAATAATCTCTATATTCCCTTCACCCTCCCGTCTGGATCTCTTCTGCACTACTGTGTTTTGATCAAAGCTATCAATGCAGCTTTTAATGTCAGAGGTTAGCAAGAAGTTGGAGGAAGCTGTGTTGAAATTTTCTTTGCTAAGTAAACTTTCACGTGGCTATGCAAATGTCAGATCATATCAGTACTGCCTGATTGTAAAAATTTATATGTTCGATTATATATCTTCAGAATGATGGCAATATGGAAGCGCATATTATTTATTTACCAGAACAATGTTACTTTGCTTTTTTTTATGTGTGTGTGTGTGCATGTATGGGTTGGATTTCAACACTTCTGCTGAAGACCACTGTGAATAGATGATTTAGAAGGATAAAAATCAATATGTATTTTGGCTGCCTTATTTAGTAGTCTCATACGATACATATATATTCAAAGTTTCAATGGATCTTGTATTGTCAAGTATCTGGATATATCATTGATTCCTACATGGAGTTACACAGCAATCTTCCTTGTCATGTTGCTGTCAGCTAAAAGAGAATGAGCTGTTAAATGCATTATTTTATTGGGAAGCAAATGTGAAAGAAAAGTAGCATTTGCTCCATTTTTCCTCTCCATGCTCTCTCTCTCTCTCTCTCTCTCTCTCTCTCTCTCTCTCTCTCTCTCTCTCTCTCTCTCTCTCTCTCTCTGTGTGTGTGTGTGTGTGTGTGTGTGTGTGTGTTGTTAATCCTTTCTCTTGGAACCAGCAGAAGAAAAAGCAAGGGAGTTTCCACTATCAGATTTCCCCTTCTGAAGTTGGAGGGGTTTTTCCCCCAGTCTTTGGCTTTTAGAAGGCTCTAAAAAATCATAGGATTGAAACTTTAGCTGCCTTTTCTCAATGAACTAATTTAATAGAAACAGAGATTTCTCTAGCAGTTTATTTGACATTGCATTGGACTATTGAATGGGGCTATCTTCTTTCCTCCGTTATGTTAACAAGTCTCCATATTTCCTATTGAAGATTGTTATGTCTTCTTTTACCTACATTAATTCCATTTAATTGTCTCTATCCCCTGCTTATTTGGGCAGCTAGACCCCTGTTTTTTCTATAGTTTTAACCTAATCATGACTAATCAAAGCTGGGAATTCAAAATATATCCAAGGAAAGTTTTCAAGTTTGCTTTTGAAGCCACATATAGTTTCATGGGAAAAATTATACTATTACAATGACTATATATAGAATAATTGCTAGAAGTACAGTGTAGTAATGCATAGTTCCTAGCAATGAAAATCTTCACTTGTGGATACAAACAATTTGAGCTACTGTATTATTGAAGATGAATTTGTACCATGCAACCAAGAAATTAACTCCTTAAACTGCAGAGAGAGAGAGAGAGAGAGAAAGAAAAATAGTAGAATTCTTCTGGTGCATAGGATTAAAAGTGTGCAACGTGAAATCACAATAGAAAAGGGGGGGGGGGACCCAGTTCTTTTGTGTTACAAGAGTTCCAGTGATGAGAAACACTAGAATGCATGATGTCTAAGTAAGAGGCAGGAGCACTGCTGAAATTAACTCCAAAAATTATAGGTTGTTTACTACAAGCAAAGTTAAGAACTAGTTAAACAGTTTTGTTATCTAGTGCTACATATTAGATAGTGAAATTGTAAAGCCAGAACTTCTATACGAACCCCAGATGCCTGATGCAGGAATTCTGACCCTCTGGGGAGAATTTGTCCTTATTAATTAGATGTTTAAAGATAAATCAGCTAAGTGTTGGAAATGTCATCAGTTGTCAGGCTCATACTGTCATATGTGGTGGTTGTGTAAAGAAGCAAAACAATATTGGGTGAAAATACAAACATGGTTAGAGTAAATGTTGCAGCAACATATAGAGTTAAAACCAGATATATTCTTATTGGGAATTTTACCAGAGAATTATAGCAAAGAAGATACACATTTGATTATTCATATAATAACAGCAGCTAGAATTGTATTTGCACAAAATTGGAAAGCAGATAAAATTCCGTTGGAAGGAGAAATTATAAAGAAAATTTTAGAATGTGCAGAAATGAATAGATTAACATTGAGAATAAAAGATAAAGCGGAGTCGATGTATTTCAAGACATGGGATAAATTTTATGATTGGTTAGAAAAGAAATGAATAAGTATATAGAGATAAAATAGATAGAGAATAGACGGGAGAAAACAATTAGAAAAATAGATACCCAGATGATGTCAAGTAAAAGGAGAAAGGGAAGGGGGGAGGTAAAAAGGAAAAAAGTGAGATATTATAAAAATGTACGCAAATGATGAAATAAAAATGAATAAGAAATGAATAAGAAATTGAAATGAGAATAAAGATAATTAGGAAATCGGGGCTGCTCGAACACCACTTTAGATTGAACTGAAAAAGGGAAATAACAGGAGAGAAGGGAAGGAGTAGAGAGAGAGGAAGGGAAAAGAGAGGAGAGGAGAGGAGAGGAGAGGAGAGGAAAGGGAAAAGGAGAGGAAGAAGAGGGAGGGGAAAGAGGAGTAGAGGAGAAGGTTAGAAGGGGGAAGAAAAGAGGAGTGGGGGAAGAGAAGGGGAAGTAGGAAAGAAAAGGAGAGGAAGAATGAAGGAAGTAGGAGGAGAAATAGGAAGGAAGAGAAGGGGAGGAGAAGAAGAAAGGTTGGAATAAGGTAAAGGGTAAAAGAGCAGCCCCCAAAAAGTAAAAATTAAAAATTAAAATTAAAAGAAAAGATGAATGAAAAATGATGGAAATGACAGTACATGTAAATGTGTTTATGAAAAATAAAAATAAAAACTTTTTTTTAAAAAAAGGTCATGATTCTCAACGATTTCTTATTCGTAAAGAGACCTAATTTTCTGTTGGGCTTAATTTCCATTTATCTACTGTATGTTTCTTGCAACTTGTTAGTACTCGATCCTTGTCCTCAGAAAGACTGACACCTAAACTCACAGCTTCTAAAAGTGCTGGATTCCTGACTCTGGACTGAATTGCTTGAAGTTGGTTGCCCTTAGAAGATGTTGTAGTTTAATTTGATGTGAAGTGAAGATTCTTCCAGATGAACACAATGGGAATTTAAAAACACAAAACTAAAACTTGTGGTATTACCATATTTCCCTGAAAATAAGACCTATCCCAAAAGTAAGCCCTACTTATTCTGTCCCACCCATTCTTAAAGTGAGGTGAGGCTAGAGAGGAGGGTAGAGCTGCCCCATGTGCACACCGGCTTACCTCAGGGCCCCCACAGCCAGGCCATCCATGCCCCACAACAGCAGCAACAGCAGCCATGTGCAGTAGGAGCCCACGTGGCTGCTGGCCCACTTCTGCTTGCTTGCAGCTGCAATGGAGCAGGAGGCCGAGCAACTTGCGGGTGCTGTGGCCATGAGGCGAGGCAGGTGTCAGGGTGTGAATGGCCTAGCTGTGAGGGCCCTGAGGTGAGCTGGTGCAGGGTGCATGGGGCAGCTCCACCCCCTCCCCACCTCACAGCAGCAGGTCTCAAAAGAAATTACATCCCCTGAAAATAAGCCATAGTGCTTACTTCAGCGCCCAAAAGAAAATAAGACTGGGTCTTATTTTTTGGGAAACATGTTATCAATGCAGAATTTTCCCAAGGGATTGGCAATTCGTGAATAGGGACACATGCAGCCTTCAGACACATAGCAATGTTCAGAATCCCAGAAAGACCAGCAGATAATATATAGAGCACACCTAACATTATCTTCTCTGTTTTTATTAGAAATAGATGTTGTGTCATATAATTAAATCCCTTACCTAATTCCCATCGAAATAGTCCTCTTATCCATTAGACACTAAATCAATAATAATGGGTATTTCTAGAATTCATTTTAGAATTAATATCATCCTGCATTGTTTGATCAGGGATTAACTATCATACTTGTATATTAAATGTGCAGTTGGCATGACCTGCTTGTCTTCAAACTTTAAGTTGATGGAGTGGCTGTTTGGAAAATTGGAAAGGGTGGTTCTTGATGTATGCTGGATCCAGACCATGTTGGGCTTTAAAAATTAAAGGTATCTTTGGAGCTAGAAATCACTGGAAGCCAGTTAAGGGCCATAATATTGGATTAGAAATAGTGTGTGCATTCCAGAGGCTCCAACCAGAACTAGTTGCAGTTTTGAAATTCTTCAAAGCAGCCCTATATGGAGTATATTAAAATAACTTAATCTAGATGTTATTAAGGCGTGAATTACCATGGCTACCAGCTTTTTCATTCTTCCCCAGGAAAGGGTGTAGCTGGTAAACCAGCCCAAGATGAAAGAAAACTTTCTTCAGCCCCACCCCATGGGAGAATTCAAGAACAGTACCAGATCTAAGAGCACACCCACAATAAATGAATCTGAGTTTTAAGGGGATTGTAATGCTACTAACACTGGCTATAAGGCTATTATTGATTCATTTTTATTTCAGTACGACTTCATTTGGTCAGGAAGAAGTTTCACATTTTTTAAAAAAATTGTGATTCAGTCCCTCTCTAGTCAGTACAGACATGGAGCATCCAGCAAACCAAACTAAACCAGATTAAACATATTTGTTTCACAATATCAAATTACCCATACAACCTACAATGGCATCTTGGGCATCTAATTTTGCATATGCATATGTACTTAAAATGCAGGAATGCATTAACATTTTATTGATGAGTCCCTACCATGTGTTCCTCTTCTGTGTTTCTTCCTGTATGGTTTCCAAGGCAAGCCACGAAGCTGTCAGCTGACTCATCTCTGTTAGGTTAAATTTCTGCAGGTTGTATACCAAGTCTGTGGACTTCAATTGATCTCAATTTAGAACCAGACTCATTCACACCTACTTGGGATGTAGGTCTACTTGCCCACTCAAGCCAAAGGAGAAAACCCAAGGTTGTGTGCTTTCTAATGGTTATTCCAGAATCTCCAGATATAGCATTAATAGATCAAGGATCCATGTGTCACTGCAATATTGTCAGCAATCTAACCACTAAAGACTAACACCCCCAAACCTAACAAGCAAAGCAAAGGAAGTAAAAGAAAAACAACAATACTACAATTTATTTTAAGCAGCATGAGAGGACGTGGAGGGAAGAAACCACTCTAGGTACAACAGAAGTTTGGCTTTGAACGATGTGGCTGTGGTTCAATATATGTTGAAATGAACCAACTCCTGAAATAGATGAAGTGAGGCTGGCAGAAGTTATTTTAAAGTTGGGATTTGTTCTCTGTTACATAGTGTATGATCACGGGATGGAAAAAAGCCATTAAAAAAAAGCCAGATAATATAATTTTATTAGGAAGGATTTGCTATAATCCTACCACCAATGCATGCAAAGTTACGTATGTATGTAGGCACACATGTATCAAACACTGTTTCTCACCATCCTATAGGGAGAACCTATATTACTGCTGAAGATATGGCATGGCGATCTCTGAAACCCCCACCCAGTGAAGTAAGATGATCTTGAACACCCAGTCAGATGCAGTTGAAGAAGAATCAGCCAACCTGAGTAACTCGCTGTGGGACTTCCCTTTATACCTCTAGATCAGGGCTGTCAAATTCCCAGCCCGCGGGCCAGATGCATCATGCGCTGGCTACGCCCATGCCCGGTTTAGCAAAGCGGGGGAAAGTCCCGATACATCACATGACAACGCCATGACGATGTGAGTTTGACACCCCTGCTCTAGATCTTTGATTTCCACTTTCTCAATAATCATATTAATATCAATGATTGGTACCTTGAAAGCAATCCCAAAACAACTGGAGCATCACTTGAATAGCATTGGCATTGACATAATCAGCATCAGTCAATTGCAAAAGGTGGTTTTACTTGGAACAGCTTACATCCCTAAGACAATATCTTTAATGTCATCAAACAACTTCTGTCTATCCCAGGTTCTTGGGAAGAGCTTAATAGGTGGATAAAAATGCCAAATCCAATCTAAACATCTGCCTGTCTCTGTGACCAAGCATAATAGATTTACAATAAATTCCCATTACCCTCATTCTGAGAACCTTAGGATGTATTTGTTGTGCATACAGTACACATCATGCTAATGTAAAATAATTCCAGTCATGTGAACCAAGAAGGAAAACTACATTGATTGTAATATGAACTGATAGCTAGAATTTGTAAACTGTGGGCCTTGTGAACACTACTGTAAAGGTTAATCAAAGAAGTTTACAATTTTAAAAGGTCAAATAATAGAACAGCTAAAAAAAAATACTGGAAGACAAAGCCTTTTCTGTGTTAGTCATGAGTTTGGCCATTATTATCACATGTGAAAGGTATAATCTCTCACTGCCTACAACATGTTACATGACTAAAACTTTAATTATCTGCCTCTTACAACATAATTTTACAGATACAACTTTTGGTAGGAATATATCCACGCATTGTTTGGCATCACCAAACCACTTAACTATGAAGGTGCTCCAGCACAAACATAATCAGGCCTAATTTGGGAAATGAGGTTGGAGGAGGCAAACATCTGATCACAGGATATGCTGCCCCCAAGCAAATTGCCAAAATTTGTCCCACATCACTTCTCCTCTGGAGCGGGAAATGACTTAGTCATCAGTGCTGTCATCCGGATTTGGTTCTTCTGTTACCGCTAAGAATATTCAAATTGTAGGCAGAAAATCAGAAGGTTCAAATAGGTTTAAGTGTATCTCATCATGGATCACATGTTGTAATGAATGGCAATTACCTGCTGATCTGTTTACCTATGCTTTATCTAGCATATTTTAGAGACAATCAAGATAGCTCAAAGAAATAAATTGTGTAAAATTGAACATTGACTGAAAACATTTAAAGAACAAGCAAGCCTTGAATAAAGAGTTGGAGATTAAAAGGCCCGGGGGCAGTGGTGGATTTCAAATTTTTTTACTACCGGTTCTGTGGGCATGGCTTGGTGGGTGTGATGTGGTGTGGCTTGGTGGGGGTGGCTTGGTGGGCGTGGCAGAGGAAGGATACTGCAAAATCTCCATTCCCGCCCCACTCCTGGGGGAAGGATATTGTAAAATCCCCATTCCCACCCCACTCTGGGGCCAGCCAGAGGTGGTATTTGCCGGTTCTCCGACCTACTCAAAATATCCACTACCAGTTCTCAGAACCTGTCAGAACCTGCTGAATTTCACCCCTGCCCAGGGGGGTGGGAGGGGAGGCACTAAAAGGCAATAAAATGACACCAAAGATGTCTGCGCTACATGGTTCCTTTGAAGAATTTCCACAACTGGGCCAATACCATTTGGTGAGAAAGGATTGCCAGAGACAGAGATCTCCCTGAACCAATCCAAAAACCTCTACTGAGGATCTGATCCCACCTGATCAGAAAAAGAGAATGGTTAAAATCTTGCACAGATGCGTTCAAGGAATAAAACTTCTGTTTATGAAAGGTGCCACTATCAAACATTTAGCAATTTCTCCTCTCTGCTGTCCATATTACTATGCACCCTTTTCAAGAGAGTCCTCCAACTGCCAAGGAAAGGAAATACAAATATCATCTTTTAACATTCCTCCTTTTTCAGACCTATTATATATAGTTTATGTCAGCTTTTGCCAATGTAGGCATCAATCCCCTTTCCACCCCCACGTTCAGGAGACAAAAAGAGATATGGATTTTATGTGCACGTACTATATATTATGAATGTGGTGGTGCAGTGGTTAGAATATAGTATTGCAGTATAGTCAATTCCTCAAAACATCAAGGAGAAAGCAAATAATGATAAAACATGGGAATGGTTTACAATTGGAATATTTTAAAAAAAGAAACTGAAGGCTTGATTTTGACCGCTGAAGAACAAATTTTTGAAACTAATATCAGGACCTGAACTGAAAAATTGTCAAATTATTCAAAGTACAAATTATGCAAGGAGGCAAAAGCAGTATTATATAGATAGCTCATGCAAGAAGATTGCACAAACTAATGATCAACAATAATATAATAGTCGCCAACATCAGTTATTGGAAGATCTGTAAAAATTATCATGTACCAGTAATGAAAAAAAGGTGGGAACATAGAGTTGAAAAAGTAATTGAAATTAGTAGATTAAAATATTGTGGGATTTTTGAACACAAACAGATAAATTCTTGGCTCATAAGACATTAGATATAAACATGATTGAAAAGAAGTAAGTGTGGATAATTGATGTGGCAATACCAGGAGATAGTAGAATAGCAGACAGAGAATAGGAGAAGGACATAAAGTACCAAGATCTGAAAATTTGCATTTCAAAATTATGACGTAAACCACTCATGGTGGTTCCACTGTGGTTATCAGCATACTGTGTGCCATATCAAAATATCGCAGGCAGCATTAGAATATCTGCACAGTGACAACATTTCCAACTGTCAGTTGCAAAAGCCACATCTGCACATATTCTACACCAATACATTATGACATCCTAGGTTCTTGTGAAAGACTTGATGGGTATAAAGGCCAACACCAACTAAAAAAACGTGCAGCTGTGATTTCACATTGTTGTGAATATAATAGACAGAGTCAGTGTTGCATCATCCTCCATGAGTGCCTATGCCAATTTGGTTTTGTTCGTCTTGAATTATTTTGGAAGCTACATCCTTTCAGTAACTCATGGTGGGATTAATTCCAACCTTGCTTAGTAGACATTTTCCTTTTTTCCTCTCTCCCCAACTTTTTGGTCTATTTCAACTTCCTCAACTGTCTGTGTAACTCTCTCCCTTTCTCTCCCTATATGATTTGCAGACTCCATTTATTATCTACTGTGTTTCCCCCAAAATAAGACCAGGTCTTATATTAATTTTTGCTCCAAAAGATGCATTATGGCATATTTTTCAGTTAAGGTCTTATTTTGGGGGAAATACAGTACTAAACACCTCCATTTGCTGATGATCTTAACTGGGACTTATTTTTGGGGTAGGGCTTATATTACGAGCATCCTGAAAAATCATGCTAGGTCTTATTTTTCAGTTGGCTCTTATTTTCGAGGAAACAGGGTACAAGTACCATTTGTATATCTGGGAAATCATGGGATAAGATGGCTGACAATGCTTACCTTCTCTATTCTGTTAGATGCTAACAGAATAGAGAATGTGTGTAGATACCCACTTATTAAAAATAGTTATAATTTCTGCAATAAAACTCATCCTAGGTTGGTTAGGACATGGACATGTCTTTAGCCACTTATGGCCCTTTAACTTTAACAAGAGATGATTAGCTAACACTTCGGACCTAGAGTTCCCTCAACATGAGCATTGGTCTCTGTAAAATATGGCCTATTTATACAGAAGTGTTATAAATGTTAATCCTTTAGTAGTTCCAAATCTTTAACGTGGAGAATATAATATAAAAATACAGAATATGGAATCAAATGTATCAATAAGGTCTTTTTGGTTAGGAAAGGACATTATGTGTTGGCAGGTGCTTTGCTGGAGAGATGCACTTAACAATATGACTTGAATCCTAGATCTTTTATTCATTACAACATTCAGTGAGCAATCTGTGCTTGCATGGTGTAGAAATATGGTGTTAATTCTACTCTTGACATGAAGATCAAGGAGAGTTGTCAACACATATTCTTGTCTTTCAAACATTCCTCTGAATTTGGAATCTACATATTGGATTCCTGCCAGCGGGATTCTGTGCTGCTGTGTTCCCTTTGGCCAAATTCATTTTTAGACTGTTCCAACAACAGGTGCAAACAACAGAGGTATCAGTGTATGAGACCTCAGAAGGCCACCTGGACATTGAGTACAGGATGTGAATTACAATGGATTAAGGATAATTGTTCATTGACCAAGGAGAATGCAGTGTTAAATGTTTTCCCTGATGCAGTAGTAATGACCTTTACACATTTACCTCAGAATTAGAAATCAGCATACAACAGATTATTTTACAATTAATACAATTAAAACAACAAAGAACTATGAGATAACATCTGAGAAAAGTGCCTGTATTGTATGCGGATCCATATTGAAATAAAGCCCATCAGAATTTCATCTGTAACATGCTGAAGGGGTACAATTTTCTACCGTTGTAGAATCTTACAACATATGGAGGCATCCTATGCATCTTTCCTCGAATTATGTAGCTGTTCATATAAATTGCCCAGGAAGTTTTAAATTCAAATCACCTTGTCTTTGTTATTTTATTTTCTTCATCCTAACTTTTAAAATAAAATATCAGTAATCTGAGCTCTCTTTTTAAGTATCAGTGTTTGTGTTTCATGCAACTTTTTTTCTTACACACACTTTTTGTAGATTTTTCCTTCTGGGAAAAAATGCATACCAGCAACCATTATTATGGTAGTGTTTACTCTACTGCAAATGTCATGGTGGAAGCCTTTTTAGATCTTTCCACTTTGACCATTTGCTTGAAGTGATTTAAGACTGATTCATTTCCAATATTATGTGGCGGGTGAATTTGTTTTCCTGCCCCTCTGTATACTAAAACATTTAAAACGATCGCACTTAAGGTCGGTTGTTGGCAACACCAGAAAATGATGACTATAGTTTTTCAAGTATTGCTCAACCTGTCTGAAGTTTTGAATATTATTGACCATCATCTCTTCCATAGACCTCCTTTTAGGGTTGGAAATGGGTGGAGGACACCATATTACAATGGTTGTCTTTCTTCCTGAAGTGTAATTCTACTAGATGAAGGGAAGAAATTAAGCCAGAGACCATTTCAAAGATTCAACAGACTTCATTCTGGGAAGGCCATCAATCATCAAAGATTAAATATTAATGCAGAGTATTATATCTAAACCCACAGATATTGTGGTACCTGTAGGATATTGGAGTCCAGTTGTGAAAAATCAACTAAAGCTAAATCCTAGGAAGAAAGGTGGCATTTGGTGAACAAGCCATGGAATTTTAGGGATATTCCACCTTTAGTCTGGGATGAGGATATGTACACAATGCCAAACTGATACATGAGGGAGGGTTGTGTATGTCATGACTCTCAGCTCCTGCTTGAGGCACTTGGCAGCTTTGGCAAAGAGGGTCTTTGCACAACTCCATCTGGTGTGGCAGCTATGACCTTTCCTGGATGGGACACCCTTCTTGATTCATTCATCCCTTAGTGATTTCTTCTTTGAAGTATTGCAATGAGCTCTACATGAGGTTGAAGACCATACAGAAGCTATAGCTAGTCCAGAATGCAGTAGCTTTAGTAGTAATGATTTGACCATGTGACACCATTACTAACAAGACAATCACATTCTCTCAATCATTTGCACCTGTGATAAGATCACATAGAGAAGGAGATCTCCTCAAGTCCTTTAACTCAGGGATTTCCATCAGTGGTGGCAGGTGATGTCATAGTAGAAGCCTTTTCAATTTCTGCTCCCTTGCCTTGGGACGCCTCAGTAGATGACTCCTATTTTACTGAATTTTAGAAACCCCATCAAAAACACTCTCCCAGTCCTGATACCAAAGACTGACTTAAGTCCACATGGCTGCCCCATTATATCAAGCTTGGCTTTATTGTTAATAGCAAAGCCACACTGTGGTGTCTCTGCCAAACATTTTTATAAAACTTTTACATAGCACTTTGATGCCTGTGTGACTCAGCACAAGGTGCTTAAAAGGTGAGAGGTTTATCTTTGCTTATCCCTATTACTTTGAATGCCCGCTAAAATCTCTCCTGCTTACTGGAAGCAGCCTATGAAGAATTATAGCACAAAGTCAAATATTTAATATCTTTGTCCCCTTTTGTTATATGGCACAATTATGCAGCTTAACCTTGTTCAAAGACCAGCTATTGGACAGAGATGTTTCCTTATGCCAAGCCATCACAGTAAATCAGTTGCACTATGAAATATTTAATGACTGTCATAAACACTGCTTCCATAAAAAATAAATATGAATAATTGTGATAAGAAGGAAATGACTGCTCGAAGCTTCTTGTAAGCTTCTTGTAAGAGTTCATCCCAACATGTTTGTTTCCTTTGGAACCCTCAGACATCTTTGCAATGCCCCCAAAATTTCTATTTCAAGAACCTTCTGCCCATTGACTTAAGAATTTACATGTCTCTTTATTTAGGCTGAAGTAAAGTGCTTTGTACCAAATTCCTAATTCTATATTTCAGTAAGAGCACAATGATCAGAATGCAGTACTGCAGGCTACTTCTGCTGACAGCTGGCTGCCTGCAATTTGGCAATTCAAATCTCACCAGGCTCAGGGTTGACTCAGCCTTCCAGCCTTCTGAGGTTGGTAAAATGATTGTTGGGGGCAATATGCTGATTCTGTAAACTGCTTAGAGAGTACTGTAAAGCACTGTGAAGTGACATATAAGTCTAAGGTGCTATTGCTATTACAGAATGGCAATGGATACGTACAGTAGGTTGCAGATGACATCTTTGACTTTTTAATGGCATTTTTAAATTTTTAAAACATAATCAAAATGAAATAATCTGCAAGTTTGTGTTTATGTTTAACATTATTTTTAAAAAGGAAGGAAAAGGGGGGGGGGATAATTCCTTCCCCAGATGTGAAAATCCTAACACCATTCATTCACCAGGACAATAATGTAACATGGCTCCATTTACTAAGATTCTGTGAAATAATTGAATAAATAGCTAAATAACTTGATCTTTAGCTGCCAAAAAAGAAACCAATTTTTTAACCTGCTTTTTAGTATCAACCTAATATACTCCAATTCAGAAATTGAGCTCCCTCTAAAACCACGGAGGCAATTTTTCTCAAAATTGAGATTGGGAGCTGCCCAGAATTGGTTATAAGATGAGCAGATATATAAATATTTTAAGTACATTAATTAATTAAAAAATAGCAGTTCTGGGTTTTTTTAATATGAAAGTATTGATTGCGGCAAAGTCCCAGATGATAGCAGCCCAGCCCAATATCCTTTTTTCTTTCTAATATGTCCTGAAATATTGGGTGGGGAAAAACATATTTGCCATAAAATACATTCATATTATATTTCTCAGTAATAGTGTTTTAAAAATCAAATACTTGTGTTATAACTACAGTACTTCTATGTAAAATTACATGGGTTTGCAAAAATAACAATACTTAAAACAATGTATGTTATTCTTACATTTTGATTTGGATCATTGTCTCAAAAAGTGAACATCTTGGAATTTCACTTAACACTGTGAAGCATGTCTAAATAACCATGTTTTCCACAAAGAAATTGCCTCCCACGTAACTGCAGGACCACACCTTTTCCAAACACATGGTGGTGAGCCATGACTGCCAAATGCAACCAGACTAGCTTGAAAATTCAACCATCCCATGATGGTTTCCTTATCAGGACAACATGTTTAATTTGATGTCCTAATAAATATCCCTCAGGTATCCAGGAATAGAATTATTATTACATGCCAAGTTCAAGAACAATAGCAAAGCTTTCAGTCTGAGAAACTTTACTGGGCGTCTTCAGATAAATCAATCTTAGGTATAATTCTACAGATCCACTGTTTTTTTCTTCTGCTACTGACATTGTAACAGTTAATATACAGTGTTGTAGTTTCGTTCTCTTACATGGAAAAGGCTGGTTCTGGGTTGAGTGGTATAATGGGATCTCTGACAGTGTTAACAAATAGGTTGCCAATGTGTTTTTTCATCTCATTAAATTCTGTTCCTAATACTGAAATAGCAAAACTGCTTTGGACTTCATTCACTTTCTCAGCTCTCAGTTTCTTTAATGTGCTTAGCCACAAATCTTTGTTCTTATTTCTCTCTTGTGCTAATGAAATGTTACACTTCTATCCTGAAGATGCCAACACAACTGGAAGGGAGATCTACTCAATTCTCAGCATTCCCAATCTTCCTTCACATTCTGGATCAAACCTGACCTTGCAGGGTTAAGTCTTGAAAAGTCTTGAAAATGAATGAATGGGTACTAGGCCAAGAATAAGGGATGACAAAGTTATGAATGCCACTTTTTTCATATTGGATTTATTGCAGTGAAAACCTTGAGGTTATCCATCTGATATCCATATGAAACTCTACAGAGTTCATGATCTCTGCCATTTTCTTACCACCCCACCAGTGAGTTTTCCCCATTAACGTATGAACATTTTTTTTTGTAATGAGTTCCAAACTTCTGGAACTTCTGAAACGGGAGGGTCTGAAGTCCTGATATATTTCCAAAATGTTATTGAAGTCCAATTTGCAAATATGTAATCTTATACACCAACAACAATTGTTGTATCATATGGTTAGCAGTTTTAGCTGACGAAAGAAGATGTGGATTTAAATTATGAGTATTTCCTCGCTAACAACCAATCAGCTTCACAAATTATGATACAAGATCTTTTTTAAAAAAAAAGTTAATGGATTCTTGAATAGCTTAGTTTTCCATTTCTGAGGGAGGGAGTTTCCTGCACATTTTTGTGTCCTGGCAGTTTGTCAGAACAGTTAGGCATTAATTTGTGTGGTTTGATAATTACTATACATTCACTAGAGATTAGAAAGAACATGCATTTATGGCATAGCTGTGGAATGTAAAATGCTCAAAGGAAAGTTCTTCCAGTCAATACTGGCAGACGATCATGTGAATCTCATGCGTGAGCCAGGAAAGGATTTCAGATAAGATTTGGGGACAACCAAATTATTCCAGTAGCTCACATGCCATGGGCAGCCACATTAATTGCTTTCTTTCTCCATATGAGACTCAGGTAAGAAGCTGGAGAAAGACTTTTTATGCAAAGAAGTATACAGGATCCAATCTGGGTTGGTCACCGGGACCAGAGGTTTAGTCTTCTGAGCTTTTGGACTCATGCTAGAGCCCAAGTCCTGAGGAAGGGCTCCAACATGAGTCTGAAAGCTCAGGAGACTAAACCTTTAGTCCCAGTGACTGACCCAGGTCAGATCCTGCAACATTATCCTGGGACACGTATATTTGCCTTCATTCGCAAAGGAGTATACCCAAATATTAGAGATTTATTCTTCTTCAATACTACAAGACTAATCTGGAGAACCAGTAATGGAAATTTTGAGTAGTTCAGAGAACCAGCAAATACCACCTCTGGCTGGCCCCAAAGTGGGGTGGGAATGGAGATTTTGCAATATCCTTCCCCCAGAAGTGGGGAGGGAATGGAGATTTTGCAGTATCCTTCCCCTGCCACACCCACCAAGCCATACCACACTACACCATGCCCACCAAGCCACACCCACAGAACCGGTAGCCTACCACCCCATACACAAGTGCCTCCTCTTAATGTCTCTACTATCATTTGCTTAACCAAGGATGTATTTTCAAAGAATCCATGCTTAGTAGGGGAAACCATAAACCCCAATGCATTCTAATTTTCTTTGATATTATTAATGCTGTTGCCTGTGAAAGGAAGGCAAGGTGAAGAAAAATTAGAACTCATGGGGAGTTTTTAATCCATGGCATTCAGGATGAGATAATAGACACAAATCTTAATCTTCAAGAAAATAGACTAGTGGGTATGGTAACATTACATAGCAATACTGATAATAATTGATAGTAGTATCATTTTAATATTAATTCCTAAAACACCAAATAATATGAAAAACATTCTAGAAAATACCCCCCCAAAGCAAATAAGAAAAAAAGAATTATTTAAAAGAACAATAATAAAAATTTCAGGAAAACATTAATATCAAACGTTCCTCTTAAAGGTTCTGCAGACATAAATGCAATTCTCATGGGGAAGTAAGGTGAATCTCCTTGGTCCTCAGATGACACCATAATATAAACAACTGCTGCTTATATTGCAAAACTGCCTTTGTATACCTTTGCCAGGTGTGAACCCTACTGGAGAAGAGTATCCATTCAAAGCAGTGAATAGCCCCATACCCATGAGTACTTCCATTCATTTCTCACCCTAGTAACTCTCTCCAACCCAGCGGTTTCAGAGACTGTAATTCAACCAGCATGATTAGTTTCCACTTGCATTCCAACCCATGGAAATGGATTCTTATTGACATTCCTAAATTCGCCCACATAACGCCACTATTGTAGAAATGGCATTGGTTGCCAGTTAACTTCCAGGTGCAATTCTGGGTGTTTGGTTGTCACCCTTAATTTTCTTCTTAGATCCTGATGACTTTTCTAGGTTGATTATGTCTCTTCAGTAAATGCTGGGCCAGAAGGCTTCTCTATTGATAGTTAACTCTTCTCAATAATGCCTTCGGTCTGTGAGACAGCTTGCCCTCAGATACTTCTTTCCTCCCTTCCTGTTGGTCTTCCAAACAGCTGTGGCTTTTTGGAGGCTCCACGTGGCTTTTCAGGAAAGTGTTGGGGGACAATGCGGATTAATGTATTCTCATTAGATGGCACTAATAATGGATGTTGGTATTATACTGTAATGTTTTTTCTTTTTAAACCCTTCTTGCTGTTGTTCACCCTCCCACCACATTGAGGAATGCAGTGGAATTTTGAGGGGGTCTTTCTGCCAATGCAGACATAGAAATGGCATGGAGGAGTGGCGTCATATCTACATACCCTGTTGTGTATTTTCAAACTTCACAGAATTGTAATAGAAACAAAAATGGTCAAAACAGCTCTGATTCCTAAGCAGTAGAAGATGCCAAGTTCTGGCTGGCGGGCCGGTTGGCTGGCGGGCTGCAGAGATCCTGAATTTCAGCTTGGGACAGATGTTGAAATTCTCTAAAACAGTAGGAGCTTTACTGATCAGTAAAATGTAAATGAAAAAAACAATACTTTCAAACATTTAAACTTGATGAACATAAATAAACATGGTGCTGCATGTTTAGGTATGCTGTTTTTTCCTTGGTCTTTACTATGGCTGAAACAGTGTGGACTGTACCTAACAGCATCTATCCGCTGAAGTGTAGGAAATCTGTTGCAGTTTCATACACAGCATGTGCTAGAAGAGTACTATCTGGTGGTGCTAAAGTCCCGCAGTTTAGAAGGATTCCTAGCTGTGAGCCCTTCAGAACATCAAGTAACTAGCTGGATTCAAGAATTCACCCAGATTATTAATGTTATTTGATAGGGGCAGTGTGACCCTGTCCAGTAGAAACACATTCATGATCTCCAGATAATAGCTCTTCATCCATCAACATTTTGTGTTACTTGTGTTATACTTGTTTGTTCTTTCTTATGCTACACCAAGAGAAGCCAGATAGCGATCCAAGGAAATCAGCTCCTGATCCAAATTAAAAGAAATGTAGAATTGATAGTCATCTCTGTCTGAACTGTTTATCGTTAGAAGAAGTGAGTCTCTGTGTGTGGAGTCTCTGTGTGTGGAACACCTTGCCCCATGACGCCCTTGGCTTTGTTCAAACATATTGCAAAACTGATTTTGTTTCAACAGAATTTTGCCTTGCCAAAAGGATGACAGTTTTAAACACTGATGGTGGTCTTGTCTGTCTCCACATGTTTGTGTGTATATTACTGTGTTGTGATTTTAAATTGTAAGCCACTTTGAGTAATGCCATAGCATTACTCAGAAGTGAAGGATGGTGGTTTTTACATAAATAATTGAGCACGACTGAGCCCTAAAGGATTGCTTCAAAATAACTGTAAAACAGTTGATATTAGTATCACCATGGAGCTGGACTTCAGTCCTGGACACCTTCAGGTTACTGGTAATTTCCTGTATCATTTAGATGTGTATTCAAGAAGAGGGCAGATTAGGAATTCAAATATATACTCTTCTTGGATACACATCTAAATGATAACAGTAAATAAAATTATAATGCAAAACCTACCCTGATGTAGTTCAAGATATTTAAATAAGATTCTTAGTTAACTGAAAAATGTGAACTGTTTTAAAACTGTATGGTTGTTCATCTAACTCTAGCCCGTGTTAGCAGTGAACGTGAAGCCATAAACTTTAAGGTCAGCTTGGCATATATGTCATTACATTACTTGCAAGATCCTGACAAGCAACTTTATCATACAATGGAGTGCCCTGTTCCTTCAGAAGGAAAAGAATAACGCGTAAGGAAATGTTTGACTTGTTCCACAGGTTCATGAGGCAGAAAATGTCTCAGAGCCAAATACCTCTGAAAAATGTTTAAATAATTTTGTTGCGCTAAACTAATTAACACAAAGGAGTATATCTACAATAGTACAATGCACAATGTAATTTCAAAGTAATAACAACAATAATCAAGAAGAAGAAATAGAAAGGAACAGGAAAAGTATATTACAAACAGAATGAAACCCAATGCCTTATTTCTCAAAAGTGTTCATCCATGCTATTTGGGGAAGAAAGAAAATTATATTTCAAATGTTCCCAAGCAGCACATATCAATAAACTATTGCTGCAAATCAGGTGTAGATTTGTCCTTCTAATGTTGTATGTATGATAATCTGTTTAACTAATCCCAAAATCTAAAAATACTATACTTCTTGAAATCCTGGTAGATTGCAAATATTGGAAGTATAGCTATTTAGGACATGTGCATCTTTAACACACAGTGATTGATCCCATATTAATAATCCGATCCACTAAAATGCTGCAACATTTTTACAACAGAAGGAAAAAATCCTGTAAATTAAGATTACCCTTCCAGAGCTGAATCTCCAATAGTTATTAAACTATTGGAGATTCTATTTTATTAAACCTTTTCAGAGACTTTTTTTTGGTAATAGCCTCATTTTAAGATAATAGGAAATAGATTTCACATGGTTTAAACTGACTCTCCGTTTATTTAACAGCGTAGGATATTGAAGTATGTTATTCCAGAGGTTACCTAAATAATATCAATTTCATCAACTTTCTTCAACTTCCGATAAAACCGGTTACCGACTTAGGAGACAACTTTGCGTAGACAAAAAACATGATGGAACAGAATTAAAACTTTTAGAAGAGTGTTTTTCAAACTTGAATCTTTAAGATACACGAGCTTCAACTTTCAGAATTTCCCAACCAGTTCTAAGAGATAGACTGGGTTCTTTTGTCTGATGATCTGTCATTTTGCTTCCTTGACTGTCACAGTATTATTGGGAATCTTCTCCAATACCAAAGTTCAAAGGCATCAATACTCTTCATATCCTGTTTCTATAAAGTTCAACCTTCCCTTCCAACCTTCCTATACAATTATGATCACTGTAGGCATAGAAACATCACAGCATTTGAATTCCTTTTCCAATACCTTCTTGGATGCTCTAGTAGGTGCTAATCTGCATTTTTTGACCGCTTGTTCCCTTACCTTTGATGATGATGATGATGATGATGATGATGATGATGATGATAATAATAATAATAATAATAATAATAATTTTATTTATATACCGCCCTTCTCCCGAAGGACTCAGGGCGGTG
>JANHZT010011010.1:77503-88645 GCA_032468215.1 Stegonotus admiraltiensis | reverse complement strand
TCTATTTCTATTTCTATGACTATTTTATTCTAAAAATAGAGATATTGATATAAATACAAAAAGCAGGCTAATTAGACCAATAATCTTCCCTATAATGATGTACAGAAGTGAGATTTAGGCACTAAGAAGGGCTGAGAAGAATTGGTGCCTTTGAACTATGGGCTGGTGTACATTATTACATATACCATGGACAACTAGAGCAACCAACAGAGAATCATATAAAGCCAGAAACATCACTAGTACTCAGAATCACAAGACTACTTCTGATTTACTTTGGCCATGTCATGCATGCAAATTCACTGGAGAAGTCAGTGATGCTAGGAATGGTTAGTGGATCAAGAAGAAGGGACAACCAAAGAACTCACTGGCTTGATATTATCAAAGCTGATACAGATGAACATCCAACAACTGAAAGAAACTACTTAACCAGGGTAGTATGGAGAGCACTTGCCTATAAAGTCACCAAGAATCGTACACGACTGAATGGTTAAAACTACTAATGCTAGAACAGTATACACA
Source organism: Stegonotus admiraltiensis (assembly GCA_032468215.1). Lineage (NCBI taxonomy): Eukaryota > Metazoa > Chordata > Lepidosauria > Squamata > Colubridae > Stegonotus > Stegonotus admiraltiensis. The sequence continues at coordinate 88,126 of JANHZT010011010.1, read as the reverse complement.
GAACTGTTGTTGCAAACTGCCCAGTGGTGTTCTTAAAGAGAGGAAATCATACAAATCTTTTAAATAGGTTGTGGGGGCAATAAGCTGACAAAAGTATGAAGGCTATTGTAAGCCGCCCTGAGTCTGCGGAGAAGGGCGGCATATAATTTAAAATTAAAAAAAATAGATAATATTTGAATGGATGGACAGAAAACACTATCCCTGTCTTCAAAAAAGGGAAAGAAAAAAAAAGTACCAAAATTTGTAGATACCTCAAACCAGAGGTGGGTTTCAGCAGGTTCTGACCAGTTCTGGAGAACCGGTAGCAGAAATTTTGAGTAGTTTAGAGAACCAGTAAATACCACCTGACTAGCCCCACCCCCATCTATTCTCTGCCTCCTGAGTCCCAGCTGATCAGGAGGAAATGGGGATTTTGCAGTATCCTTCCCCTGGAGTGGGGTGGGAATGGAGATTTTACATTATTCTTCCCCTGCCACACCCACAGAACCGGTAGTAAAAAAAATTGAAACCCACCACTGCCTCAAACTGATGTTTATTCCACAACTTCAGGCAGATTATTAACAGCATGTTTGCAAGCCCTGGATGAAAGAATTGAAGGGATAATTATCAAATTCTCAGATGACAGAGAATGGGGAGAAGATACTAACATGGTAGAATAGAAAGAGAAGAATCAAAATCAACTAGACATGTTTGAATACTGGGCTAAAACAAACTGTATGAAGTTTAACAACAAATGTAAAATCCTGCAAGACAAGAAAAAAATGAAAAGCATGCATACAGAGTGAGAAAAACCTGGTTTAGCATTTTTTTATATATCTATGAGATCTGGGTGTTTTAGTAGCTCATTCTGAACATAAATGAACAGTGTGATGACTGCCTTTTCATCTGCCATCTTTTAGAGTTTGTAATGTTACTCTTCTCCCATCAACATTAGTGGAAGAAGTCTGACTGCAACCGTGATGCTCACTTTCATCAACCACTTGTATCACAAGAAAGCTTTGATTGGTTAATTGTACGGTCAAGTTGATGTCAGCTCTTAGCAACAAAGATTTTCTCCCAATGGATTTCTCATCCTTCAAGTCTTCCAATAGTTATAATAGAACAGAATAGAATTCTTTGGCCAGGTATGATTGGGCGCACAAGGAATTTGTCTTTGGTTGCACCTATTTGGTTGCACCTATTGTCCTTGTAACTGAGTCCACCCATCTTCTGTCGACCTCTTTCTTGCCATGTTTCCCAACAATATTCTTCAAATAACATCCAAATTATAATATGAGTCTGATTGTGCTTCAAGTAATAACTCTGGCTTAATTTGTTTGAAACTTTGTTCTTTTTCTTGACCATCCACAGTATTTTCAGGAGTCTATTTCAATTTCAGAGTTCAAAGCATCAATATTGTTTCTATTCTGCTTCTTCAAATTCCAACTTTCACTTCCATCAAGCATCACAGGGATAACCCTAGCGGCTCTCATCATTTCTGTTTCTGCTAGAAAAGGCTATTTCAAACTCTAGTCATTAAGTCTTAGTTTCAGAGTAACATGACAATTCAACATGCACAGCAGCTTACCTGATTTGTGTCAGTGTTCACTTTTGTCATTGCAGGAGTGATATTTCTAATACACTTGGTCAGCCTGATCGATAGCAAGATGCCAAGAACCATAATTCTGTAATTCGGGGACGGCCATATTCCACCCGATTTATCAGTTTTTTACCAGATGCATTGTAGGTTGAGAGCTTTCAGATGAATACAGTCCCTTCATTTCTAATTTTTAATTTGCTGAGGCAAAACAGCTGAATGGGAGAATGTGACATGTGACTTGATAAGTTACTTCTGGAAAAACAGGTATTTGTCCCCACATGATCAGGAAGAAACCTTGGGATCAGATTCTAAGCACATGTAACAAACACATGCATCACTTCCCAGAAGACATCCATCCATCCATCCATCCATCCATCCACCTAATTTTATATGCCATCCATTTTGCTATCCAAAGCGATGCTGGGTAGCTCGATAGTCAACCCTTAAGACTAATACCGACAAGGAGGTGAGGGGCACAACATATGTGTTCATCTTCTTCCAAAGTCATAGAAAAAGGTTCCCAGCCATCATCCAGCTAAAGGAATCCTATCTAGCAGAATTATTTTGTCTATGACATGAAGCAATTGTCTTTTGAAAGGACATGCACTTTTATTTTACACTGATGTCTGTTTTCCTCTATGACTCAGCTTTAATCCTGTCTGGAAAGAATTCTATTCTTTTTGTGAAAAATATTTTCCATCTGCAGCTTTGGTGTGTATCTTATGGAAGGTCAACACTGTACCAATGAATCTACTCCTGCCCCGAGAGAAGACTTTTAGTTCCCTCGACATTCTAGCACCCCCAGCCAACTCTGTTCTAGAGGCACCTCAAGTGCAGATTAGAAGCACAAATACAGCTTTGGTACAGGGAGATACATTTCCACACAGTTAAACCAAAGAGAGTTTCATGAAAGTCATCCGTTAATTTAGTTGTAGGGCTTTCTTTTGAGTGCCTAATGAGAAGCCCTATTGAAGCTGATACTACTCACACAAATGAATGTATACTTTGCATAGAAGGCATGACGTTATAGCAAGTTACATCTATACAGTGCATTCTCTATGATATGATAGAAAAGTTGGCTTTTTTTGTTTTGGCTTTTTTGGGAAAGGGGTTGCAGAGAACAACCTGTTTTCATCTTGCATTAAGAACATCCTCCTTTCTGATAATATATTCGGATGATTCCTGAGCATGTTTGGTATTTTTTTCACCCTTACAGCCAATTAGCAAAACCAAAACAGTAAACAGAAAAATAACGTGCAAAGCGGAGCGGGGAGGAGAAAAAAAGAAAACAAGTGTGAATTAAATTCTTTATTACAAAAAAGGAAAAAAAAAACATAGATGGCGTTTTTTTTAAAGATATTTTTGTCAAAAATAAATATTTCTTATGGAATCTTGAGATTAGCCAGTGTGGCTAGTGATTTTTTTTAGCCACAGTACAGAAAAACAGTAGCACCAATAAATAAAATGATAGTAAAATTTTTCTATAATCTGGGGCAGAAGAAGTTTACATATATAAAAAATGTAGTGTCTAATTAATCACACATATACATAAACATATATATATATACACACTTACACATGTATAGCCAAATATATATATATATATGTAGATGTATAAACTTTGCTTAAAAGGAATGTGTAGGGATGAGTGTTAAGTATTAATTAAATAACTGATCATGCTATTCACTTTCTCAACAATTGGGGAAGATTGGTTGAAACAGAAGAGTTAAAAATTTATACATAACAGTACAAAAAAAAAGAGGTACAACTTATAAATAGTAAAATTAAATATTAAACAAAGAATACTGAAAAATACCTAGTTTAAATTATTATTACTTTTTAATTTCTAATTTTAAAGGGATATTAAACAAGTATATAGAACGTCACCTCACACAGCATGAATATATACATTTCAGTTATACGTGTGTGCACGTGCACACGTCCCCACACAGACACACACACATACAAACTGAATGCATACCATATTTCTATCAGCTAGAGGGGGATTTTATAGTGGTTAATAAACACTCGTCAAAGGCTGATTTAAGGCCAGTTTTTCTTGCTTTTCTGTAAACAGACAAGCATTTGGCAGGATTCTGACATGGACCAAGTATAGTACAAAAAAGAAAACAACAACCAGAGACTGAGAAACAGGCACACACACCAGTCCAATGAAGGCAATGAGACACAACTTTCCAGGTACATAGAACAGTGCTCTACATTTGCAGACTCAGCTATGCAATCTCCAACAATGGATTGATAAATGTTCTGACAATGCCAAACAGATGGCCAGATCCAAACAACATTACGTGTCTTAGGGAAAGAGAGGGACTGGAAGGGAAAGACAAGGAAGGAGAAGGGCAAGGAGGATCGCACACTACTTCATGGTAGGGAAAAGAGTTGCTTGGATTCTGTCCCCCTCAAACATAGTGATCCTCTTCAGAGGTGATTCATTAACTGCATAGCAACCAGAAACCTATGGAAGCATCACATACACACCATACAGCAATAGCCTTCCCATGGCAGCAATGTTGATCTGGACTTAAAATAGCTGGATGGAATGCTACCTGGTGATAGCCCAACAAAGTTCCATGCAGTAAGAAAAATGGGAATCCTGTCCTTGCAGCTTCAGTGATGTCCAGCAGCCTCAATTCTCCTAACATATTTGATCTGGGACTGCAGAACGTTTAACAGAGAACAGTACTCAGTGGCCGTCAGCAGGTATCATTTTGCATTTCTCAGCAAAGGAAGCTGAAGCCATGTCATCTTTGGACAAGTCAAATTGCTTCATTCATAAGAGTGTATTGCTGCCTTTAAAAATCTGCCTTATCACCTTCTGTCCAAATACCTATTAAATGCCTGGTGACTTAGATGCTTTGGTGTTTCAAGTGTTTTGATGCAAGGCACTGAAAATTGTAGCTTGATTCCCCAAGAACAATTACTGATTGCTAAAACTGAATCTCAACGAATCAGATTGGCTGGTCCAAGTCCCATATTCTAAGGCAGTGTTTCTCAATCCTGACAACTTTAAGAGGTGTGACTTCAACTACCAGAATCCCCCATGGCTGAGGAATTCTGGGAGTTAAAAGTCCACATATTTTGAAGTTGCCAATTTGAGAAACATTGTTCAAAGGACGTCTTCAAACCAGAGTTAAATGGAATCTTGCCAATTCCCTAGTATCAAAGCTTTTTCTACTGTCTCTGAAAGTTACATATATACTGGCTTGGTTACAAACAGTTGTTTTTTTTAAAAAAAACCTTGTTTTGGACCTATATGCAAAAAAGAAAACCATCACTCCTCCCTCTTTCATCAGATTTACACTGGTTTAGATTTTGGTGATGAATCAAAATCCAAGCATGTTAAAATGCTATTAACTCTGGGACTTAGATCAGACTCTGTGCACCTGAACTTAAATCTTTTTGCATAGAAGCACTTAAGGCTATTCAATTAGGTTCCAAAACTGTTACAAGAATAACCCAGCAATCAACCATTCAAGAAACTAACAGAAAAAGCTTGAGATAGCCTTCCCCAATCTGCTACCTTCCAGAACTATCCAACGGCAATTCCGACTTTCCTCAGCCTATTTGCCTTGCTGATTTGGATTATTGGTTCTAAAGTCTAACAGCTATGGAAGAGCTTGGATTGGGGAGGCTAACTAAAAGCTTACATCGCTGGTCTGTATAGGTCAATGGGGAAACTGGGTAAAACAATCACACTTTGTAAGGTCTACAGTGGGCACTCCAAAAGTCAAAGTCAAAGTCAAGGTGAATGATCTAATTTGGGAATAGGTATGGCTTTAGGGACAGAGGGAAGCATGGTGGTTTTGTCTTCCTTCTTAAATCTGCTTCATAGCAGTGTTGTTTAATTATTTCAGCTCTTGCAGTGAATAACTGGACAACACATTTACCCCAAAATCACATTGCTCCTTTCATCCCCCATATTGTCTTTAACTTAACTGTAGAACCTTCTTAAGTAGGGAAGTCATGAAGGTTGTTTTAGAATGTCACACGAGGTCCCTCTTTAATTCAAAAGTTCTTCTGCCAACACTGGGAGCAGAGTAACTCTGGAATTCAATGTATAGTCCCACTGACCTTTCATGCAAGTCATATCTGGATGGCTGGGCCGAATTATCCAGATATTATTGATAATGGGGAAACTCTATGCTAATTTTTGTAGTGGTAATAAGTCCTACATCACAAGTCCAGCAAAGGACGCTATGTTGTAATATATTCATGGTACAAGACTGAGAGTAACAAATTTACAATGCTAAAGAGTAAGCTCTCACCAGCTTTTCCCTCGAAGGCCCAAAATGTAACAAGCCAATTTTAAACTTTTTAGGCACAAAAAATAAAACCACCCCTATACAGTTGCATGTACCGGTACGTACCCCCTCATTCACACACACTCACGCATCCTGCCTATTGCGTATATATACTTAAATTAATATCCCTTTCCAGAGAAGTTCCAGAAGTATCTTCAGTGGCAGCTCTGTGCATGGTGGTTGACAGTGCTGGTTCAACTGCCCGGCTCTCTGTTAGTCCCCCTTCTTTCCTCCGTCTCCTTCTGCCAATATGACATCCATTATTTAAGTAGCCAACCAACAGGGATGGCAGGATTCCAGGGACGCCTTCTTGAGCTGACAAGTCCAAACATCAGCCATTTCCCATCATTAAGGCCAAAACACGTTATCTGTGGCAAAATGTTCTTGCAGCAAGTCAATACAAAAATATACACCAATGACCCAGTGAAGCCAGCAGATTGTGAGCCAGACTCAGAAGAGATTTTTGAGAAGGAAGGGAAAGGGAATTTGATTGAATCATCAGTTCCAGCATTTAAGAGTTATTTCCTTGACCTTTTGACCCACAGTATTCCAAGGTGCCATTCTGGGAATCCCCTGCCATCTCTTCTCGTACAAATGTTTCACCACACGGGAGTGGGGCAGGAGAGTGGGGAGAGGAAGTGAGACCAGCAGGCTTTAGAGGGTCAGGAAGAGTATGAAGAATATATTGAGCAGTATTGACTGGAGTCCAGTCGTAGTTTCTTTCTTATGTCCCAAATAGCCCACTTGTGTCCACAGCAGTTGAGTATATCCAGTGAAGACACCAATAATGTTAGCAATGTTTTAGAAATTCAGTATATATACATATGCACATACATATTCATATACATATACATATACTTCATGTGTATTGGGAGTCCCAAGCATATATCACTCCACTCTCCCTGGCTCTATATCTTAGCAGCATGAGAAGGAAAGTTTTTTTTTTTCTGTAAAACCAGGTCAAAACCAAAAGGTGAATCCTGCACGGGTCCTCAGGGAATGTTCCTTCCAGAGTCCATCGTCCATACTCAAAAGTGCTGTGCGCTGCTGATCCTTCATTTTTAGTGTTCATTTGGATTAGTGTTTGTTTTCTGCTTCTGACCAGGGGAGATGTCAGGCTCCAGAACCGAGGCTGCACCTGCACCCCCTTTCTTCTCTGCTGCTCACCGCCTTGGTTTTTCACATCTGTGAAAGAGGAGAGGAGAGAAGGGAGGAGAGGTTATGTCACTGCATGTGGGATTCTCCAACATGGCATTAACAGGTGACTCTTGTGTTAAAAAGATCAGCGAAAGTGTTTTGCCACAGAATAAATCAAAATCCTGTAACAGGGACCAACAGCAAAGAAAAAGAAAAAGCCACTCCATTTCCTCCCCGCAGATAAGAATACTATTAAGAACACTACTTCATCTCCAAAGTTGTTTTTTACTTCCTGGCATACCTCTCACTCGTACCTGTACAGAAACAATCTACCCTGTTTCGCCACACTAACTTCTTCTGCTGTGCTTTTAAAGAGGTGCAGCCAAAGCAAGCCGGGGTGCCCTGTGCCAGCAATGGGGGGAGAAAACAAAGAGCTTAATCCCGCTGCTTGCAGAGGCAGAGATTAGTGCCTAAACACAGCGGCAACCATAGCAGCTGTGTAGAAGCCAGGAAACGAAGAATCAGCTGTGCCCTTTGAGGTCCAGATTTCCTCCCTGCAGTGAAGAGTTCATTTGAAGCAGCCGAGCAGCTGCCAAAGCCAAAACAATCCAACCTATCCTCTGGCACTATTCGAGGGCAACCTGTATGCTGGCCTTGGTTCTAAGATGGGGCAATTTCTTAATTAGCCATCCCCCCCACCACCCTTCTTCCCCTGGGAATAGCATGGCACTTACTTCAAGGATTATTTCAAACTTCTCATTGGTTAATTTGAGGGGGAACTATAAAGGTCAAGGTCAGACAACTGTCTGGTTACTCTCCAGGGGCTACTTCTGCACGGTGAAGTGTAACTCAAGAAGAGCTGGCTCTCTTCTTACTGCAGCACTAGGCATCCACACTCAGATTACAGACCTTCACATCTTTCCTCTACACATGCAGCAGCCATGTCTCAAGTCCTTGCCCAGTCAGAGAACTAAGCTTCGTGGTACATACATATAAAGCTCAAAGCCATCAGCCTGGCTCTAGGTGAGCGTTTCTGATGTAGTAGGAAAGGTAGAACCTCATGCACTATTCTCAGAGTCACAGCAAATGTGTTCTGCCTTTTCAGAACCATACTTAGGGATGGTGGGCTGACCTTTGCAGCCACAAAGCAGGTTAACTCAGATGACAGTAGGTCATCTGCATGACACCAGGTAGGGTATCCGTCTGGGATAGATATCCTGGTTTTTACTTGGACCACTTGAGCTCCAGCCAGGCTCTTCGCTCTTCTGAATACACAGAAATAATATAGAGAAGGAAAGGGGCTAATCACACACTCTTCTTTAAAAAAAAAACACACACACATTCTAGAGTAAAAGAGAAGTGCAGGAAAGAATGCATGTCTGGATTTATGACTCAGTCCCAGGTAGATTTAATCAGGTTGGCTACAGAGCTTTAAAAGGTGGATTGGGACAAGATATTTGCTTTGAGGCAAAAAAAAAAAAGACTGGCAATCTCATTAAACAGCCATTTGTATTAAACAAGGACTTGCATAAAGGTCTTGGAGGACTTCTCCTGAGTGCTAACAATGTGGGAGGAGCCACCTTGATCCCTAAGAGATGTATTCTAGATTATCTATCATCACCCGACTGACTGACAGTACAGTTCAACTCTGCCAGAACAAGGGAAGTTTTAAACTTTAGGCAGATTACACCATCTCTTTCCCTCTTGCCCAACTGGCCAAGCAGAAGAAAAGAAGGATACTAGAATCCTGGCAGCAGAAGCCAGCAGAAACCTATTCCTTTCTCTATCTCTCTCTAGATGTGTGTTGAATGAATATATCTGAGAGAGTAGTATGTGGGGTTTATTTTCTGTTTTTTCATTCTTCAGGACACAAACCTGCAAGTGCGCTCGTTTAACTCAAGCTGCTTCGACTTGCAACGTGAGTCTGTGAATTTGCAGGAACATTTACAGGTCAAGGGATGTTGTTTGTACAAGTGCTTTCTCCTTTCTGAGCAAGGTTCACAGTGACTGCAAAAAGGCAAAAGGAAAGAGGTCTAAGCTACAGCGCTTTAGCGGGAAGAAATGTACACATGCAACACCCTACACATTGAAGCAACCCTTGCCCCCACCCCTTGCCCCCTACTCCCAACACTGCACGCCTAGAGCACTGCTGGGAGTGGAGGGGGCGGACACTCCCAAAGGCATTCCAACACTTACTTGCAATAGCTTTTTAAAAGGCAGAAATGGGCTCTCTGCAACGGCCTAATCCACAAATCCTGCATTAGTCCAATTTGCAGTGGAAAGGAGAGCCTCCTTATTGTTAACTGAGGTCTCTGAGCCAATATCAAAATAATAATACTCAAGGGCAACTCTTTCTACAGAGAAGCCCATCTTAAAAGAGAGAGAGAAAAAAAAAACAGGCTTCAGAACCCAGCTGCTTCTATACAAGTTGTGTCGTTTTCCATACGGATTGAATCAAAACAGCAGCTCTTGAAATCCCTCACCCGCATCACCCCGCCACCTAAGAATGACTGGAAATGCAGGATTTGGTGAACTGAGATGTAGAAAAGGCAGAGAAAGAGAAAAGGCACCCAATTCTGGCAGAGAGAGAAAGAGAGAGCACTCCCCAAACTTTCCCAGAATCCTCTAGCTCCCCTCTGGTAATGGTTAGTAGTTGCCATCAGTCTCCGTACATACACACACAGGCAAACATGCATGAAAGAAAAGTATGAAGCTCTTGCTGCCACACCAACAGGATTGTAAGTGACAGCCAAGAGGAAATTAAGGAAGTGGGTTGGGGGAAATCATATAAGAGCATTTTAGAGGGAAAGTAAGAGTGAAAATAAGAGAAATTTGCCTATCCTTTAAGGTCACTGTGTCTTTCAAAGACCAGAATAATCCCAAGCAAGAAAAAACAAAAAGGATCACAGCTTTTATGTGATCCCCAATGTCCCCAAACTTATAGTGCCACCACAAGAACAAGTGATTTGGAGATGTGAGTGAAAATTGTTTGCTCCTTTGATTGTTTAATTAGATGTAATGCAAGCAGGAGTTTTGATCTGAGGGGTGAACAGAAAGAAATGGGTAAAGGGCAGAGTCTAAAAGCACATGATGCAAAAAACGTACAAATTCTGTGGTTTATACCGGCCTCTCTTGCGCTTTCTTTTTTGACCCTTCCCCTTTCCTCGCTTTGATTTTCTGGAAGAAAAACAAAACAAGCAAGAGAGAGAGAGAGAGAGAGAGAGAGGGAGAGAAAGTGCACAGGGGAAGGAAAGAGGAGGAAAAAGAGGGAGAAGCTACCATATGCACTTAGCTAAAGTATAAGCATCTAAACTGTGGAAGTTCTTGGAGTTGAGGCATTTCTGCTTTCTTGCTGTGAGTTGTTGTTGTTTTTTTAAGATGGGTAGTCCTATAAATCTTTTAAATACATTTGTTTCTACACTTCACACAACTCTATCAAAAGCTGAAACCTGACAAGACTCTCAACTTTCTTTCCAGTGACAGATAGGCATGTCTCACTTCAAATATTAGGTCGACTCAGCCTACCATCCTTTCTAAGGTGGGTAAAATGAGGACCCAGATTGTGGGGGGCAATAAGCTGACTTT
>JANHZT010011010.1:42402-59110 GCA_032468215.1 Stegonotus admiraltiensis | reverse complement strand
AGGCCCTGGCTGAATCCCCGCCTCTGGCACCACATCTTCTCCAGCCTCCTCATTGTCTGACTCGAGTGCCAGCTGCATAGGCTACTGGCGCAGCACCACACCAGCCTCCTCGCTGTCAGAATCAGCTACTAGCTGCCCAGGCCGCTGACAGGCCACAACAATTGCACACGTAAAAGGCGTTGACACCAAAGAAAACTATTGCCTCATTTGTCAACTAAATGAATAAAGATTTTTTTTTATTTTCAAGCTGAAAAGCATTTACTATATCAGAACAACCTTCACTGAAATAACTTAAAAGCAGCATCATGTCCAATGGTGTGGACGTTAGTATAGGATTGTGTCTGTGATCCAAAATAACTTTCATTAAATCTTTTCTGTGACCTTAATTAATTAATTAGTACCTTCTGTTGCCTGAATTAGACAAGATCTTACATGGTTAAATGCTAAAACCATTTACCTTATAACCACATTCCTATGATTGAAAAATCAGTCTTTCTGATACTGGAAAGTAATTTTAAATACATTTCATATAAAAATGGCCTAAATACATTTTGGCACTTTTCACTGTAATTTTTGTTGTGGATGCCAAGAAAGTTAAAACAGTTGGGGTGTCCTCCTTTCCAGAGGTGGGTTTCAGCAGGTTCTGGCCAGTTCTGGAGAATTGGTAGTGGAAATTTTGAGTAGTTTGGAGAACCGGTAGTAAAAATGCTGACTGGCCCCGCCCCCATCTATTCTCTGCCTTCCAAGTCCCAACTCATTGGGAGGGAATGGAGATTTTACAGTCTCCTTCCGCTGGAGTGGGGAGGGATTGGGGATTTTGCACTAACCTTCCCCTAAAATGGGGTGGGAATGGAGATTTTACAGTATCCTTCCCCTGCCATGCCCACAAAGCCACACTCACCAAGCAATGCCACACCCACCAAGCCACAGAACCGGCAGTAATTTTTTTTTAAACCCATCACTGCTCCTTTCCAATTGTCTGTGTTCTCCTCTGTTTGTTCAAATATTTGGTAACACCAGCTTTTCTACCACTTGTGAGGAAGTAAGCATGCTGCTGCTGCTGGGCATCTGGATGCTTTCCATTTGGATGAAAGAGCAAGAAACAAGATAGGAAAACACGGAAGCTGCAAATTTCTCCAGTTTAATTTAGTCAGTTTAATTTAGTTTATTTAAGATGTTTTTTAGTTTTCAAATGTATTGCAGACTCCTGGATCTTTCAGCGTCAGATTGGTTTGAATCCAAAACTACATTCTAATCTGAAAAAAATAATTGTGAAAGCTTAAACAAACATCATTTGATCATAGATATAACAAATGCAGAATAAAAAGAGGAGTGTGGTTTTTCTTTTATCAGAAAGCTCCCCCCCACTAGTCTTGAAACTAGATAATGTAGATGCAGCCAAAAAGTATTCAGTAAATCCAAGACTGCTTTATCAATTACAGGATCAGTGAGAAATTGTATCTTAGTTGGAATTATTTCTGAATAGCATGATTTTTTATATAAATATATATTTAGTCTTATAATACTAAACAATTGCTTTATGTAGCCCAGCCTTCATGAGCTTGGTGACTCCAAATGTACTGAACTTTATTTCCTACAACTCAGAGTTAACATAGTATTTGGACTTTTTATTTGGAATTTTTGAGAACTGAAGTTCAATACATTCGGATTTCCACACCAGATTGTATATTACATTTGGATGGGCTGGAGATAGAACCTGAAAATTATATGCTGTACACATGAGTTGTGATCCCTCCCAACAACAACAACAATTCTCCTTCTCTTCCTCCTTCCATCTCTCCCTTTAACTCTTATTTGCTTTTTAATGTTCTACACTATTCAGCCATACATTGCTATAGGATAAATAAATGCCTCCCATGTTTAATATACCATTATTTATGCATCAATCCAAATATATTATTCTTTCATGCCATCATACATAATTTCTTCTATTAATAATGTCCATATATTGCATGCAGCATTTGTCAACTCTGGAGCCATCTTTGATGGGGGGGAGGGGGGAGAATTTAGACTCTGGTTTCACCCGTCCATAAGCTCGGCTCTCCCGAGGCCCCAGAGACGCAGTTTTGCCCTCGGTTTTGCCGCGCGCTCGCTCAAGGTCTTCGGCTCAGCTCGGTTCCGATCCGCCGGTTCCGCTTCTCCAGAACAATTCCCTCCCGGCAGCACGGCGAATAGTAACCGATTTTCCTCTCCCCTCTCTTCCACGCACACTCTAGCCCTCGGTGGCAAGGCACCCACACGCGAGCGCGCTCGTTCTCACCACCAGCACAAGCACCGGGGGTGGGGGAGAAAAGAAAAAAGGGGGGGAAAAGAAAAAGCAACCGAGACGAAGAAGAAAAGTTTGCCAAAACTTTCAGTGCATATTTTCCCCCTTTCCAAGGTCTCGGATCTTACAGCTGCTATGACTCGCTGCTTCCCAGCTGAAGTTGGATGGTTTGGGTTTGTTTGAACAGCAAGCTTTTTTAAGAACTCTTCATTCAGCCCGGTTCGATTCGGGCCCCTTCTTGGCTTTTTTTTTAAAAAATATTTTTTTTTAAAAAACGGGGGAAATTCTTCAACACCCCCTTTTTTTTTCTTCACCAAAGAGGGCAAAATCCAAGTTCTTTAAAGCGCAGAAATTTCTCGGCAGATCAAGGGAAGGGGAATAAATAAAGGGCGAATTAGAAGAATGAATCGCAGATCCTTAGAGCGTAAGAAAGACGGCAGGGAGAGAAGGAAGAACTCTGGATCTCGCTTCCCTGCCCGATCTCGCTTATTATTATTTTAAACCGAGAGAGCGTCTTCACTTTTATGTCAATGAACGTCTCCGGTCTCGCTCGCTCTCTGTCTCTGTCTCTCTGTCTCTCTCTCTCTCTCTCCCGAATGTTAGGCGGAGTAGTAGAAGTCCAGCCTGCTCCGGGTAGCGCGGTCTCTCGTTCTCTAAGCTATGGCACTCGCAGCTTTTCAGGGTTCGTAGTCCCTCCTCCGCCTCCTCCCTCCCTCTCGTCACTCCTCCTACCTCAGTACCTCTCAATTAAAACCTCTTGTCGTCGTCGTCCCCCGCACCCCACCCCCGCCAGACACAAAAGGTTTCGTAGGTTTATAATGATGAGAATAAGACGGGAATATATTTTCTTCTCTATATTGCTCTCTTTCTCTGGAGAACGAATGGGCAGCAAATGGAGAAAAAACGAGGATCTTTTGGGTCGTGTATTACCATTTGAACCGTCTTTAGCCTGGTCCATAATTTCAGTGCAGAAATATATAAAAATGAACCGGATCAATCACAGATGGATTCCTGGCACGACTAAGAGTCGCGCGCTCTTTCCTCCCCCCCCACCAATTAATGATACTTGCTCTAAAAAAACAAGTAATGGAGAAGGAAAGGGGACTGGAAGTTAATTACTTTTAGATACCTGTTTTTCATTTCTGAAAACTCCCAAGTGCCATGAATGGCTGCCCTCCCCTAATTTTATCCCCTATAAAATATCCCCTATCCTTAGACCCCTGCAATGGGTTGATTGAGAATGGCTAGCCCAAACTTATCCTGAGGTTAAATGCAAACTTGAACTTGGTTATCCCAGTCCAAGTCTAACATTTTGACAACTTCGACCACACTGTCTGAATTCTGATGGGCCTCCTTCATATTTCTTTTTTTTCCCCTGATTTTACAACTGCATTGGGGGGGGGAGTCACTCTGTCAAGCCCCCTCCCTCACTTTTGGCTTCAGAAAAGACATAAAGGGCTCAAGGGAGCTGGGTGGGACTATGTTGTTGCACTCATCACAAGAAACAGCTTTATTCTGAGAAGGACACAAATAAAACTCTTATTCTACTTTGTGGATACAAATAAATCTCCTTATATATTTTGGCCAAATATGACAATCACCATTCCCTTCCCCCCCTCCCTTACTAGATTCTCCAAGCCACCTTTGGTTTTGCAAAGCCATAAGCAATTTTTCACTCCTGGTTTTATTCTGTTTGCCAAAAATGTTGTTATAAAATAAAAATCCTGGAAATAAATAACTTTCACATGTTCCAGCTTCATCCGAAGAAAATTAGTATTTGAGGGAAAATGGGGGGGGGGCAAAATTGCTGGTATATGTGAGGCAAATATCATTAGAAAGCAGTCTGAACTAGGCATTTGACCGTGGAAGGAAAAAGGACAGAGCTCTTGCTATGGTTGTAGCACAACCTGGTGGTAGCAATTTGAAATTTGAGAAAATATCCTGTTCTTTCTGAGCAGGTAGGAGAAAGTGGAAGGAAGGAAACTCCACTAATTTTTTTCCCCCACTGCTCCAGCCAAAAATTTCCAGGTAGGAAAAAGTGAAATTCACATGCAGTGGGCAATACAAACGTCCACCTATGTCACTGCACTAAAATGCCATCGCACAAGCCCCAGCATCCTATACAGCACGGGTGTCAAACTCACTGTGTCACATTGCCGCCACATGGATGTATTGTGATGTTTTCTCCCTTCATGAAGCTGGGGTGGGCGTGACCTGCATATGACACATCCGGGCCATGGGCCACCAGTACCCCTGTGTAGAGTCACCCAATCATTCTCCTGCAGGCATATAACAAGACTAGGAACAAGGTTATATTGCTAGCTGCTTGTAGTGAGTGATGCTACAAAGTTACTGGGAACACTCCTGATCTATATTAGGTTTGGAAAATAACTGATTAATTGATGACTTAACAGTTACTATAATGCTTCATGTATGTCATTTCCACCCCCACCCCACTTCCCTGACATTAAGAACGTATAAATTACTGGCAGTCTGGAAGGAGGTCAAGCATCTGCATCCAAGGTCTTTGGGAGCTACATGTGGATTCCAGTTGAGCATCTTAACTAGGTATTTTATAGCCGCCTTTACCCACCTGTGGATTTACTTGGTCATCTCCTGGCTCACTACTGTGGTAGTGTTAAGGGATGCATGAAGAAAGGGAGGCTCTTCACCACCACAACTCTACCAGGCCAGGTATAACAGCTGCAAACCAACACTGGTCAGATGCCAAGTGGAAAGCTTGCATCTTCCCTTGCATCTAAAATAGTGGCCAAAATTGTGGAAACTTTTTGGGAAAAGTATTTTTGAGGTTTGATGGCTAATAACACCACTTTTTTTTTTGGAGTTTCAAGATAATCATATTCCACAGCTGGAATGGCCTGGGAATAGCCCAGACCTTAACCCAATTGAAAATCTATGGACCCGACTAAAGAAACTTGTTAGTCAGAAGCCACCCAGCAATAAAACCCAGTTAATAGAAGCAATCATTCAATCTTGGTTTCACATTATAACAGCTGCAGAACTAAAAGACTTGGTTCACTGCATGGGAAGATGTAAGGCCATAATCATGCTAAAGGTTACCCAACTAAGTATTAACTGACGTGATAATTTTTGTATATCTCGTTTTTTTTCCTATGATGATAATTTTTGCATATCTCATTTTTTCTGTGTATTCCGCTTTTCTTCTTTATACTGTAACTGCTATTCTAATAGCAAATCCATCATAAAAGTTATTGCATTACATTTTTGATTAAATTATCTTTCTATTGATATATAATTTTATGGTACTACTCCAAAAAAAAGTGAAGTTATTAGCTAGTTTTAAAAAATACACTTTTCCAAAAGGTTTCCACAATTTTGGCCACTACTGTATATCTTTCTCTCCCTTAGCTCAGCTGGACTTGACTTTTTCTCCAACCTAGTTTAGCATCTCAAGCAGAGAGGATTCCTGTTTCTCATGCAAGGGTGTTTGCCTTGTATTTGACAGAAATACGTTGTAGTGGTAGATGTCAAACGAGAGCGTGACTTGTTATGAGCACAATTAATAGGCACATTCTTTTGTTATGTAAATGGAAGCTAAAGGCAGCCTGAACTGCCTCAAGCATGGAGTGAAGAGAAATACTTTAAATGCAGGGCTTGTGCTATGCCACCTGTAACCCCTTTATGAAAAATTAAAATAATGGAAATTTCACAGTCTTATAAGATCTGTTTTGTCCTATAAAACTCTTGTGTCCTTTTAATTGTTTTAAAAGTTTTGTCAATGTTATTCATTTGCTTTTTTAATCCTTCCCCCCCCAAAAAAAAAGTGTTCCCAAAGTTCCCTGTCCGTGACCTGAAAAAGGACACCAGCACTTTCTATACCTATAAATCCCATTCTGTTGATTCTCTGATGTTGCTGTTTACATTTCAAATAAACCTACAGTTGATATCAGCAGAAACCTCCCTTGAAATATAAACCACAACTTTGGAAGAAATGTCTACCTGAATTGCAGCAATAAGGGGACAAATGTAATTTCTTCCTCCCCACCCCCGCCCCTACTCTCATGGTGCTAAGGAATTCTAGTTCATTTGCTATGCAGCCCTGCTGTTAACACAGCCTTCCCATACTCTGGCTTCCAGATGTGTTGGCTTTCAGCTTCTATGTTTCTAGCAAACCCTTTCCCTACTACTGACTTTGAAGTGCCATCTAGGCATTCTTGAGACGTAACAAAACTATGCCAGTATCAAATTTGCTATAGCCACTGCTGGTCTGTATTCTGTCCCTACTGGCTTTAAGTAAAAGGTCGTTTCTTGAGTTCTTTCCAAGGCAACAAAGCCTAGTAGATTTTGTACATCTTGAAGATGGCTTGCACAGTTTTAGAATAAAGGGAGGGGGAATTCAACTTTTAACACCCGTATATCCAAGGATGACTTAAGCCAGTGTCAATAATAAGTTTGAGGTGAGATGAAGGTAATGTTGTGGAGCTACAGCACAAAGAAGGTTGTTGCCAGGGCATGTTGCTACGCTTAAGTACAAGTGATGAAAGGTCTTTGGTAGCATTTAGTTTAACTTCCATGCATGTTGTAAACAGTGGCTGTTCCTTTTCAACATTGCTTTGCCAACACTCCCTCTGGTGTGATAGAAGTAGAAATACACTCAGCAATTGCTGCCTTTACAGGCGGCATCAGTGAGAGGATTTAGATGTAATCCTATGGAAAATCAGGAATGAAGCCCAACTGAATTTGATGTGTTTGACTTCTGAATAAATATGCAGAGGACTGAAGACACAACACCAACGTTAGGGGTGAAATTTACACATCTTGTTGTTGCCTGACTTTGCACATCATGTTATGCATTGCTAAGATGATTATTCTGCCTAATATTTGTTTAGTAGCCATCCTGTCCAGGCATTCTAGAAAAAGCTCATTTTTAAGTCGAAAATACACTCATGCTTTTAGCATTTATTATGTAGGACAGAAATGAAATATTATTTAAATATTATGTTTGGCAATAGCTTTTGGTTTGCTGCTTCTTACACCAGAGGATGACAGCTACTTTTAATTCCTTAAGGGTGGGGGCTGGGGGGGGGAGGATTAATCAGCACCAGTGCTTTGTGGAGGTCCTGAAATACAAGTTATAAATCAGGGTGGCTGGGAAGGAGCTTGTGAAAGGACAAATGTAACATAAATGTTACATTTCCTTACCCAAGTGCCCTCCTCCATATTCTGGACTATAAATCCTATCATCCCTACCCAGCCCTGGACCAGAAAATGTGCTATGCCAGGCAAGGCAGCCTTGCTTTTCCCCAAATGTACTTAAAATATTCCTCTTCAATTTTCCACCAGTTTTTTTTTTAATGGCTGGAAAAAACATTGTGCTATATTTTTTTTTCAGCCATCAACTCATAAAAACCCAGCTTCATCTTCATTAATATTCAGGAAGCACGAAGTAAAATAAGTTTTAAGGACAAATAAATCTTGAGATAGTTAAAAGGATTCAAAACTGAGAGCCTTTTGTTACTCCATATAAATTGCAGCCCTTACTCCTCCAGGCACTGACAGCTAGTGAGTCCATAGTTGATAAGGTATGCATTAAATTTGAACTCCTAATCCTGAGCTTAATCAGACAGATTTAGAATTGTCTATAGTGGGGAAAAAAATCCTACAGATCTCTCTGAAATAAACTGGATATTCCTGGGCAAGTGACTCAGAGAGTCATACATATTTAAAAATGATTCCATTTCCCTTTTAATTCTGTATTTAACTCTTGGAAACAGAGTCACAGGAACCACTCCAGACCATGTCTAGTAGCTCCAACATAGTTCCAACCGGGAATTGAATTAGTAGTTATTACCTTAAACTGGAAGTTCCCTTTTTCAGGACAGTCCTTTCTTATACAAAATCACAGGGATGTAAAAGGAATTTATCAAAGATACAGTATTTTTTATTTTTACTGGGTTTTTTTTTTAAGGCCAACAAGAATCCAAACAAGACCAGGGTTAGAATATGCTGTGTCCTTTTGACCTCAATATTTTTGTTGCCCAAATCTGCTAGATCTAGCAGTGTGAGAGGCCTACAGTAACAGAAGTAGCAGCTGCAGTGCTCAAACCTTCTTGGGAACAGCATCACTTGTGATATGATATAGTCTCTCTGCCTAAAGGATTGGACTGGGGAAGGGCTGGTCTGATGACCTCAGTTATTTAGTTATTAGTTTTACAGTAGCTACGCTATTATAGGTCTGTTACACCACAGTACAAAAAAGAAACGCCGCAAATTGTTCACAAGAAAGATAAGCTAGTTTCTTTAAAAACTTTAATGCCTTCCCAATATCTTCCATCTTAAAGCTCCTTTCCCTTCCCTTCCTCTCTCTCCCTTAGATCTCCTTGATCATGGGGAACCTGGGAATGCAAATCAATACAAACATGTCTTATCAGGTGTGTCAAAGTAGCAGCCCAGGGGCCAGATGCGTCACACGCAGGCTACGCCCACCCCATCTCTGCAAAGGGGGAAAATGTCTAAAACGTCATGTGATGGCAACATGATGCCAGAAGTTTGACACCTGCGCTTAAAGTATTTCATTAAAAGCAAAAACTGTAATTTCTATTGAGTGAATGTTACTGCAACCCTTTAGTTCCATATTTTTAAAACAGCTAAGCAATTATTTCATACCTGTTGGGGTTCTACTTGAAGTAATGTAGCAACCAATAATCAGGTTACCTGAGATCTCATTCCACTCTCTTATGTGGGGCCAGAATGCTGCTTTCCCTCCTGTTCTGGGCTTTCTTTATTTGGCTCCTACCTAGTATTCATGCAAAATACCAATGGTGCTGATCCATCTTGCCCTGCATATGGGCAAACTCAATTATTTGGGTTCCCAATGGTGGCTCATGAGTCTGTGCATTTGATCTAGCTACTAGATTATGGGGATTATGTGTGTGGGACCTGGTCTTCGGGTGTCCAGTAAATTTCATTGTATGTTTATATACTGTGTATACACATACAATAACAATAAAGTTTATTATTATTAGATCAGGATGAGCTGGTCCTCCCCCATACAAGAAGAATCACATTGTGGCTCAGAAGCGTTTCCCACTTGGCTCTGATCCTCCGAATTCCCAAATTACACTTGAACCCAGTTCCCCAAAAGTTTAAATAAGCATTTTTAAAAAATCTTATTTTTCTTCGAAACCCCCCACCCCCACCCCCGGCTTGTGAAGCCTTCAACTTTTATTTTTTTTAACCTGTTTACTATACTAATGCACTGTATTTTGTACTATGATTTTATAACTGATTGTGTTATAATAGTTGTTATACGGTCACCTATCTCATTGCTGTTAACTCTGGTTGGCTAAGAATACAAAAGCCAACATAGAAAACCCAACAACAAAATTGGAAAAAAAGAGCTTTGAGCTCATTAAAAACATGGGATGAGCAGACACAATCAAAGTTTGGCAGTTCCTTAAAAACCCCTGGTCCTGGGCCAGGTAGACATTTACAGGTGAGAAACAGCACCTTGAATTGCACCCAGAAACCTACTGGGAGCCTGTGCAGCTCACTGAGCAGTAGTGATTTTATTACACATTTGCAGTGCACTTAACTTATAGAAGCATGATGAATAAATGTGCTACCACTAGACAATGTTCAGAAGTCCTATGGAATACACACACATAAGCTTCCAGATCCAACCAAAAATTGAACCAGTGAAGAAAAAGAGGTGCATACTTGTTAAAAGTAGGCAAAACAAAATGAATTTGTTTTTTTATTTATAGATAGCTCTTCAGAAACAAGATCAGCCATCCTGATTTCAGTATCAGTTTCTTACCCTTCGAAGACCATATTTTCACTGTTTCTATTTGTTCTCCACAAGTAGTATATTAGCATCACCTGGATATGTGGGGGTGTGGGGAGAAGAGGAGAGCACGGAACAAACAAAGAATATTAGTCAGCTTCCTCACTTGCCATCTATTCAGACTACCAACATGCCCAGGCAACTATTCTGCCATGTTTCTGTGATGCTGCTCTCATCTCATTCTCAACCTGTATGTGAGAAAGGCTTAAGCAATTCTTAGTTGTTCCAAACTTAAAACAGTGGTTTTACCCCTTCAGCAACATGTTTTTAAAAAGCTGATGCACTTTTGTCAGCTCTTCTTTTGGCAGTTCCATCCATAGATCTGGGGACAGCTGACATCTATAGACTACTTCAGACTGTTGCAGGCCCACTGCTGGCCCTTGGAGTCTTAGCACTGTAGTCTACCATCACATTTTTTCCCCTGTCCGGAGCTTGCCAACCAGCAGATTTGTGGACTGGTGAAATTTCAGGGTCAAGCAGTAGAACCATCTCTGTCAAAATTCAGACTTTGAGAGAATCAGCACTCCACATTTTACTGCGCAGATCCTCTGGCCATTGTTTTGACTGTAGCTTTAGCAGATTTTTAAAATGGTAAAAACACTATCAAAACAAGTTCACTGAGCAGCCAATCTGCAGCTGGGGGGAGGGGTGGTGGTACCATAATGTGGGGGAACCTCCTTTACTGTGAGTCTCCACTAGCTGCCGATCAGCTGTTGGGTGAACTTGTTTTGCATCTCAAACAGTTGATTGGCAGCTTGGGAACTATGTGGCAGAGCAGACAATGGCATTAAAACCACTTTTTCAATTAGCTACTGCTTAGAGTTTAATTGGAGGAAATGTCAGCAACACCAATTCATAGCTGCTTTATTGCTGTATAATATATTTAGAACATATGTGCTAATCATTTTGAATGGACATTTGGAGAGAGGGAGCTGGGGGGATGGAGCATAAATCAATTTACATTTGGAATTAAATGTATGAGTCCAGTTAGTGGCAAGATGCCAGGCTACTTCATTTTTTCTCAGGGCAACAGTCTGATTCAGTCCACTTGGAAAAATGAACTACATTTCCATACATTTCTTGCCCTTCCTGTCTATGTTGAGAAATCAAGGCTGGCTGGCTGGCTGGCTGCCATGTGGACTGATCTACCAGTATCTGCTTTTTTTCTTTTAGGGATTGTTCCCTCTTCACTAGTTCTCAGGTCTTTACTTTGTTGTCCCAGATGTTTACATTCATGGATGCCTTCCCACAGTAGCAACTGCAATAAAACTTAGACTTATGTACTGCTTCACAGTGCTTTACAGCCCTCACTAAGCGGTTTACAGAGTCAGCATATTGTTCCCCAAATATCTGGGTCCTCATTTTACCAACCTTGGAAGGATGGAAGGCTGAGTCAACCTTGAGCCAGTGAGACTCGAACTGCCGGCAGCTGGCAGTCAGCAGAAGTAGCCTGTAGTACTGCATTCTAACCACTGCGCCACCACGTGGTTCCTATGACAGTAGTGCAGGCCCTTCTTCCCCCTTTATGTTATCAATACTGCCCTGCTACTATGATCAGGCAGAGTAGGAATGCTAAAAACCACCTCCATGAAGCAATGCCATCTGATGGAAGCTGGGAAGGGTGCATTGACCACTACACACCTCTCCTCTAGAGCACCATTTTCTATGAGATTCATCTGGCCCCCATCCTGATTGTGTTTAAAAGTGCCTTGAAAATCTGGCTCTGCCCCCAAGTTTGGGTTAGAGGAAAGGCTAGGTGCTAGGGATTTTGCTATTTATAGTGGTTTTATTTGTTGGTTCTTCTGGTTATTTGGGAGTTTTCTTTTATTCTTGGTTTTATTTTATGCTGCTCAGAATTGCTATAGAATTGGATGACCTCACACATTTAATAAAATAATTTAAGAAAAATAACTAGAATTGCTGCTGTGTTGCTACAATAATCAAAGCAATCTGTTCTTCAGATTAAAAGACACAATTGTAACATCAGTTGTTTTCTTTGAAAAGGCAGCTTCTGCACAGAGATGATTTTTAGCCTGTTCATCTCCTAGCTTCTCCTAATACCATTTGTTCAATTCTTCTCTTGGAACCGCTTTCAACCTATAGCATGATTTGACCAGCCAGATATTTCATATTGACACTGAGCAGGTAGAAGCAAAATTATCAGCATCTGCAGTGTGGTAACTTCAGCAGCTCTGTACAAATAGCAATAGCACTTAGACTTATATACCCCTTCATAGTGCTTTATAGCCCTCTCTAAGCGATTTACAGAGTCAGCATATTGTCCCCAACAATCTGAGTCCTCATCTTTACTTGGAAGAGTAGAAGCTGTCAATATATTCTGGTTAACCCATGAATAGTTTTGTAAAGGACTCTTAGATAATATTTCAACCTTAAGCCAGTTGCTTTGGACTTTAGATACACAATGTCAAAGAAGCGTATCAAGTTGTCTATTTTCCCCTTTTCCTTCATGTTTTAAGATTACATTGTATGAATCTAACAACCACGAAACAATTTAATTAACAACCTCACCATGAATTATATTGATAAATTCACTTGTTTTGCCACTTGAGGTTCAGTAGTTGTGAAATTCTAGCAATTTGATCCTGCTCTGCAATTTCCCTTGAGGACAGCTAATATACACCTAGACCTACTCCATAAATGGTCACTCCTCCCTCCTCCTGTCTTTGGTCTTCATGGTTGATAGATAGATAGATAGATAGATAGATAGATAGATAGATAGATAGATAGATAGATATATATATATATATATATATATATATAATCTTATCATCATTTTGAAAATGAGGTTTTAAGTACAGCTAGTACAGCAGTACAGCAAAAAGTTTCAGTTTTTCCATTGTTTTTGAAAGCAGCTTTCAAATCACTTTAGTTTTTGTGTGGAGTTGACATCTTACATTCTACAGCTACAAGTTGTCATCCAGCTTTCATTCCTAAAGTGGGATTAGAACTAAGGTGGTTTCTAACCTAGAAACCTAACCTCTAGACTAGATTGGGTCACAAGTCTTCTATGTTTGTGATAAATAGAACTTCAAAACTTCAAAACTTCAGATCTTAATTTATAAATACATTTAGTGGAGCAGTAACTCATTTAAGTTTTTTGAACAGATTAAATTAGATTATATGGTCTTGGGGGGGTGGGGATTAGGTGGAAGCTGTAACTCTTAAATTTATAGCTAATTTTGTCATGCCAGCACCATTTCTCCACTAAGTTTGTTTCCCTTCCTTTTTTTTATTATATTTTTATTATTAAAAAGTAACAGAAAAAAAAACAATACAAAAATTTCCCTTCCTTTTTTTTTACAATCACCCTATTCAAATGTAGTAATTCTTGTGTTTCTCTTTTCCTCAAATAATTCTTTTTGTTTTCAGCATTAACATTCTTGCCCACCAGTGACCCCAGCCCATCTACTCCTTATTGTGGGTGAGAATTTATAAATTGGTGGTGGCTTTTTTCTCCAGGCTTGTTGTTTAATTTCTGAATGCTTCCTCACCAGGCTAGGTAATATAATCTGCGGAACTTCAGTTGAAATGTCCTGTTTCAGTTCTCTCCTGCTTTTATAGGTCTTACGTGGTCAGTTGGTCACCTGACATGGTCATACCATATGAGTCATATGGCGAGGTTACCCTGGCTTGTCACATGACTGAATATATAAGGTCTGATTTCCCCTCTCCCAAAAATGGGCCTGTGGATTTCTAGCACCCATCCACCAAATAAACATGAAGTGCTTCCATCTTATTAAGCTCCAGCTTTCTGAATGGTGGCTAGGGGAAAGATCATTGATCACCTCACTAGGATTTATTAATCCAGCAGAAGAAAGTGGATTTAAATCAGAGGGATGAAACAAACAAGCCAAAATCATTTGAATGAATACACAAATTAAGCCATGGCTTTAAACAGCATGTAAGGGAAAACCAAGTTGTCTTTAGAAATTTTACAAATTACATACAGGATGGAGGATGAAAATGAATATTCCTTCAAATTTTCTCCCCTTTCATCCTTTGTACTCAGGTACAAACAGGTTCAGGTAGAAATCCTACAGTGGTAGTTGTCAATGGGAGACTGTTCCTGCTTTTTACACCACACAAAGTGCCATCTTCCTGATGTTGGAAAGGAGAGGGAATTATACTGCTCTAATAATTCTGCTCTCTCATATGTTGTAAATACCTAAATGAAGCTAATGCTTGCAAAAGCTACTGTGGATACAAAGAGACTCCAATGTATGGCAGATGCAATTTCTTCTTTGGCTCATATCTGCTATATGTTCAGGTAGCTTCCTTTAGTACTGCCTTGTTTAGCAGTTATTACTACTAATAATTATTACTACTATATTTTTATCCTACCGTTTTTTTAATCTACAACCCAAGGTGGAAAAGATACAACTTCTTCTTCTTCTTCCTCTTTCTTTTACAAGAACTCCGTGAAGTGGGTTGGGCTGAGAGAGAGTGACTGGCCCAAAGTCATTCAGACAGCTATACCGTCAGCTATTTCTATATTTTTTAAATATCCTCAATCACAAATCAAGAACAGCATGCTAAAAAGTATATATATAAATAGTAAATATAAACAGTAGAAATCTAACGCATTACAGGCACCACTGAATTTAACTAAGGATCACTGGAACAAGCCAATTTTGACTGATTATTAGAATGGCTGTGGAGTAGGAGCTGTCTATATCTTCAGGGACCTGCCTTGAAAAAGTTTAGGATTGTTTATGTTCTATTTTATGATAAGCTCAGAAAAAGTTTCATATTATATTTTTATTCCAGAAATGACAGAATACAGCAATATTTCAAAGTAGTGTTTCATAATAGCTAGACATGTCTACAACATTTAAATAGCCACAGAAATATTAATAGCTCAACCAAAGTAATCCATATTAATACATATTTCCTGTAATTAAATAATCTACATATGCCTAAATAGGTATTGAAATAATGCAGAAATAATTACAGTATCCCACATTAAATGTAATCTCAGCAGGAAGTTACAAAACCCCCACTAGAACGTTCTTTAGGCTTCTTAAATAGCAATAACTGCTCGCAGTTGGAACAAACAATGTTCCACCATTCCAAGGAACCAGAAGTGAAACAAATAGAAAGTTGGAGTTTTATTTTACTTCAGCACAGACACAGACACAACCCTACCATAACCCTACCTGAATGGTAGCATGGAAAGAAATCTTTGTAGCTGATTTCATAAGACTGTTTGATTTGGGCTATTGCCAATGTCATCATGTGAATTTGAATATTGTGGTTGTTGACTATAGTTTATAACAGAGGCAAGCAATCTATTTGTGGCCAGGCAGACTGTGCCTTTTACAAATTAACCTTTTCATCATCCAGAGTGTGTTAAACATGGTAACGAACAATGGAGAAGACTGGGACAGAAATTTCATATCTTTTTTTCTGATTTGTTGGACATCTACATTTTTTTTAAAAAAAAAGTCTTTCATGGAAGTGCTAAGTCGCTCAACCCTGGTTTTTGACTTACAATGCTTGAACCCCATTATTATGTTTTAAAATCATGTCATGGGGTTCAGACATCATGGCAAGAACACAATATTATTTGATTAAAGCTGCTGCTGGATTGTGGAAGACTCTAAAATGTAATTACTCCAGAAGTTAAAGACTGCTCAGGTCTTGCTTCTGCCATTTAGTGGTCTTCTGAAGTCTTGCAGGCAATATCTGAATAGATCTCATTTGACATGTTGTGTAAACCTTTCCACTGTGGTTTACAAACCATGGTTTGTGTCAATAAAATCATAACATTTAAATTCATAATATTTAATACAATCACAAGGAACAAGATCTGTTTTAAGTACATTAAATTTGTATCTCAGAGCTCTGCTTTCATACTGTTTAATGTTAATGAATCTATTTCTTGAGATACTCTAGAAGATTTTACTATAAAATAACTACATATTCATTAGTTGTGGTTAGAAACTTCACTACTGACAAGTGAATGAGCCTTTGAGATTAAGGCCCATTTAATCTTAGTATGGTAGAGATGAAGGGGACAGTTCATGCTAGGTTGTTTCTTAGCTCAATGCTATTTTCTTTTAGTTGGCTGGTCCACTGCTAGAGATGAGCAGCAGTATGAGGTCAGAGTCAACTATAACGTTTGCTAATTAAGAAGAATCCAAATCAACACCAGTTAGAATAAAATACTGGCTAGGACACCAACAATTGAATCTTTAAGAATCTTATTTAGGTTTCAGATATTGAATATTGTTTGTATATATCTGTAATTCATAGGAGCTCTGTTCCAGGATAAAGCTGCGGATTTACAAAACCATAAATAATGAAAACCTGAGTCTATGTGTATGGGGAGTTTAGATCTAGAGCCTGTCATTATCCTCTTCCTCTCGCAATCACTTCTATCTTTTTCTTCTCATTAAAGGTTATCTGCACAATGCATCTGTATTTGCTGCTCATTCTCCTTACTCACTTTTATTTTTTATTTTATATATATGTGTGTGTGTATATATATATATATATGGTTGAGAGCACTTTGGCAACGTTTCGGCAGAATCTCATCTGCCATCATCAGGCTTATGCAAGGGTTCTTCTAT
>JANHZT010011010.1:16302-28345 GCA_032468215.1 Stegonotus admiraltiensis | reverse complement strand
GGCTAGAAACTGGGAAACTGTGAGTTCTAGTCCCATCTTGGGCATGAAGCCAGCTGGATGATCTTGAGTAGTAGTTCTTTCTGCCATTTAAATATGATTGGGATTGTTTAAACTGATGAAAATCTGGCGGTAGAAATATCATAACGGTCTCAAAGCTAAGTGAGCAGTATTAGTACAAAGTACCTTTTTATATCAGATTTGAGAACCTCAGCTATATTTACAAATATGTTGATATTGACCATATTCAACTTCAGGAAAACCCCAAGGCACCATGTCCCCATGGCGTTCAAGGCAAACCCCATGTCAAGATTCATTGCCTCCCAAGAATCCTAAATCAAAGCAACAATTGAAAATATGGCTTTAGAGCAACATTTTTGTGTGTATGTCTTGAGGTATATTATAGCTGGACTAGTAATTGTTCCTATCCCAGCCAGGGGCTAATTGCTCCAGTTACAAAAATATTATTGTCTGCTGTCTATGGCTCCAAGGCAGTTCGTGGAAGAGATGACCACTGCTTCCTCAACAGCATCTGATATGATTCACTCATGCTGCAGTTGCCTAGATGCCCTCAATGCCTCAGTCATAATGCAGAGAGAGAGAGTGGGAAAAGCAGACTCATTAACCTAGACCTTGTATACGTGCTTTGACTCAGGTCATTTCCACACATATCTCATGCCCTCAGAAACATTTTTTGCATCACCCAGCACGTGTTCTCACAACTAGTTTCCACCCAATGCTCACTAACTGTCAAGAACTAACCAGAACTTCCTATAGCTGACTTAAAACCTAAATTGCAATATTAGTGCAAAAAGGGGGTGATAGATGAGCTCTGAAGCTTGGAAAAGGGTTTTTTTACTTTTGCCCTTTATCTTTCTTTATTTCCTCCTTTTTCTTTTTTCCTTCTTACTTGCTTACTTTGTATTAATGTTTATTCGAGTTTTTAAAACTCAAATACACAGGTAGTCCTTGACTTACAACAGTTCATTTAGTGACCATTCAAAGTACAACGGCTGCAACGGCACTGAAAAAAATGACTTATGATTGTTTTTCATGCTCATGGCCGTTGAAGCATCCTCATGTATGATCAAAATTCAGATGCTTGGCCACTGACTCATGTTTACGATGGTTACAGTGTCACGGGGTCATGTTTTTGCAAACCTCTGACCAGCAAAGTCAACGGGGAAGCAAGATTCATTTAATAACCGTGTTATTAACTTAACATCTGCAGCGATTCACTTAACAACTGTGACAAGAAAGGTCGTAAAATGGAGTAAAACTCACTTAGCAAATGTCTCACTTAGCAACAGAAATTTCCGGCCCAATTGTGGTTGTAAGTCGAGGACTACCTGTATATCCCTAAACTTCGGTGTCCACCAATGTTGTTCACCCATCCTTGATGTTGTATCATTGAGTTTGCCTTACCAGTTGCAGAGGGAGAGAGCCAGGGTAGCTAAGAAGTGGGGGAAAGCATCAGTTCCTACCAATGAAAAACTGGCCTCTTTGAAGGTCTAGCGTTCATTTTGCAAACCACTTTCACAACTTTTCTTCCTTTTCTCCTAGCTGAGCTAGAAGTTAATTATCTCAGCTGCAAAACAGCTGCTGAAAAGCACCAATGTCATAAGACACAAGGGCACAGTGCCAATCTCAGATTGGCACAAATTGAACATATGGAAAGGCCTTTTTTCTTCTTCTTCTCTCAGGAACTGTATTACTCTATTGCATTACTGAAAAAATGCTGACAATAATGCTTTCCAGTTTCTACCCTTCTCTCTTCTTTGGCAAATGTCCTGCGTTTCTAGCTGTGTTTTGCGTGTTACAGTTTAAAAGTCACCAGGTTTCTTCCCATGTATAATGGCATAATTTTCATTCTCAGAGGACAAGTAAGAATTACCAAACAAACAATTTGCACCAAGAAAATTGACACCTTTCGGCAATTTTTCTTTTCTCATAGAAAGCCACTGCAATGCTATAATCTCATGTTGCTTTTATTTAATATCCATCTTGAATTAACATAGGGCTATTCGGCATTTCTATTTAAAATTGCTCTTAACTACATAGTAAAGCCCATTATCTACTTTAAAAAAGTAATCAGGAATGCCACTTACCTTCGCATGGCCAGCTGTGCCTTAGGCTGGTGAATTATAAGCCACAGATTCTACACCAGAGAAGGAGATAGGAAACTTGTAACATTTCTGAAGACCAGTTGAGTTATTTGCTTACATTGATTACATTGGGTAATCAGCAAAGGGAGCAGCTTTGGATTGTGGAAATAGGATGCTTTCTGACCACAGGTTTACCTCCTCATGCTTTTCTTCCTTTCCCATTCAAAAGGGAGATATGAAAAGATGAAAAGAGGAGCTGGGTAGTACAAGCTCCATGATTACAGGCAGCACAGATGTTCTTTGTAAAATTGTGGCCTTAGTGGTTCTTAAAGAATTCCTAAAGAATAACAATTCCTAAAAGAATATCTGATGATGATCCCAGTTTAGGGACTGGCCACAAAATTGAAAATGCAGGAAATAGGATCCACCCTCTATCAAAGGCATTTTTTTCTGGTGCATTTGGTTTTCTGAATAAAAAGGGTCTCTTTTTATGACATCTAATGGATTCCTTCTTTATTCTGATTTTTTGATGGTCACCCCTTTCACAAGAGCTTGACTCTGGGCAGCATACAACAGTTATGGAAAAGAAAACCAATAAATATGTAAAAACAGTCATTATTAACAATTATTGAAAACTATACAAAGTATGTAAAAAGCACAAAAGCAAGAGAGGATGGTGTTTATTTCCATACAGTTGGTATGTAATAATATCTGGTTCAGCTGATGGTAGATCCCGAGGGTTAGATATGCTAAGTCTAACCCATGAATGCACTGAGAACCTCCAGCAAGATGTGAGCTAAAAGGCACTGGAGCTGTAACCAACAATGCAAGGGTTTGAGTGCTGAGATCTTTAACTTTTGCAGAAAGATTCCCTTGCTGGGGAAAAAAATAAATTGGTAAAATATTGTGCTCCACTTTTTCTCTGCATTGGCCAAATATGCACCTATTCAGCCTGGTGACTAACTCTTAAAAGCACAGAAAAATCAGTTGGAAAAGGAGAGAAGAGACGATGAGCACCTTTATAGAGTTCACAGATCACTGATGTAACATTTTAAAATAAATAGCTACCTAGCCAGGAAGAGCCCCAAGCAAATTCTTATCTCCTACTTCAAATCAGTGCATACTGCCCAACAATGCAAATATTTTCCGAACAAATACATTTGCACAAGAAAGAGCTTCAGAGACCTTGTAGCATGGAAGAAAATACCCCACAGAGGGGAAAGGTGCAGAAGGTGCAAGAACTACAGAACACAGAGACTTTTAATCTTGAAGCATTGTTTCTTTGAGAGCAGAAAGCGGTTATTTCTAACAGAGAAAAGGTGCATGAGAAGATAGCTGTAAAACTGTAAGTTTTCTTTGCAACTATTGTGAAAGAATCTCAACTTTCATTAAAAACAAAACTACAGCAGTCCTTTTCAATGCAGTGCAAGGCGATGCAAAAATCAATGGTTAAATAACTCCAGTAATGGCAGTTCATAACTCACATCTGTAATTGAGTGCTGTATTTTAAATGTCTGTTTAGGAAATGTTGTGGTGGGGGAAGGGGGGGGTTGCTGTGTTTGGTGACATTGGAAGGTCTCTCTTCTCTGTCTGATCATCTCTTATATAAATGTTATCAGCTGCAGTTTGGGGTTTTATCATGTTTATTATTACCATACCATATGTTTTAAATTGTCAGTCAGCAACTTAATGACACAATCAATCAAATTTGCTACAAGCTAGGGTTAAAACAATAAAGATTGCTACAATGACTGCCCGCCTCCAGTTGTCATGTCATCTTTGCAAACACTTGTAACCTCTTTGGAGCAGTTTTAACCCAGGCTTTTTATCCAACATGCAGCTGGAAAGTCTCAATACTGCATACCCAATTTACATCATGGTTTGGAACCAAATGTGCAGGCTCAGGGTTTTGGATGTAAAGTCCTGTTTCTAAGAACCATTTGGCAGGGAGTTAACCTTGACTTGATTGAAGTATAAGTGGCTTTAAGGCCTGAGAATGATTGAATTTGGTTAAGAAGACTGGAATTTGTTTTAAGTCTTTTTAAAAAAAGAACTTCTGCTCTTCATGTTTCTATACATGTGTGGTGTAATAGTTAGCATATTTGGACTAGAGCTGAAAGAAATCCATGTTCAAGGTTATATTCAAACATGGAAGCTCCCCTTTGGCTAGTCCTCCACTTTTTAAGCCAGCATCCCTTTCAAGATTATTATGACAATGAAAATGAAGATACACTAACCAACTGGGTATCTAGAGAAAAAGTGAAATATAAATCTAATGAATGAATAAAATATGCCACCTAAAGGGGAATATTCGTGGGGTGGGGAGAGGGATCCACAAGAGGGTAAAAATTTGGTAGAGGGAGAGGGAATTAAAAAGTCTAATGTTAATGATTTTTTAATGTTTTAATTTACGGGGGGGGATTACAAACTATAAAAATTCAAATAATAATTTACTTAGCTGATTTGATTGAGTTAATGTGAATAACGAACATTCACATTCAAATTGTGAATGTTTGTATTTCCAGAAATCAATTACTGACGTGTTGTACTTGGAAGAAATCTGGGCAGCTCATTATGAGACCATCAGAATCTACAGAGCCAAGAAAATGTCCAAGCTGTAATTTATAATTTATCTGTCATTAGTCCAAGGAGATGAGTCAAAGTATCTTGGGCAGCAACCGAACAGTTGGGGGGAGGGAGTTTTTTTTTTCCCCCAGTGAAAGTGTGTGTATGTGTGTGTGTGAGAGAGAGAGAATCTTTATGAACTTTGGAACTATATCATTACATATTTCAAAAAGGAAGCATTTTGGAGATTTCTGGATGGCCTGAGCATGGTCCTCAATTGCCCTCAGAAGCAATTATACCATTTCTGGAATTGGCATGCTTCATTTCCCTCCCATTGTGTGTCAACATAAGGAAAGAATTTAAGAAGAGAAGATGGGTCTTCTACTGAACAAGAAGAAAAATGCTTATCTCCATTTCTCCCCAACCCCCCTCCCAACAGTGCAAGTTTAGACAGTTCAGGATGTTTGTAAGTCTCCTGGATGGGAATTTACCAACCCAAAAACAGAGCTGGTCTGTCTATTACCATTCAACTTTGTTTACCCAGCTCACCTTCTGTGTGATTTGGAGATAAAAGAGAACATATTGTATGAACATGTCTCACCCTGGATCAAGTTATCCAGGTTACCTTGGGTGTAGACAAAACATAGGACTGCCTTGTATCAGTCACCAGGCTCATCTGCACATCCTTCTAATTGCAGAATGAAGATGTTGCCTTATTAACCATTTTTAAAATTAATATCCTCATGACATAGCCTTCATCTCAGCTCCAGTCCATATTGGGGAGAATGATTGTTGGATAGTCTTCTCACCTGCTGGTGATGTTTGGTGGAAGGGAAGATAAATGCAGAGGAATCCACCAATTATTTCCCTTAACTGGTCCTGCATCAAAACCTTAAGGTCAACACCTTTCCCTGGGCTGATTACTGAGGCAGAATTGAAATTGGCAATGGGACAGTGCAAAATACACCAATATACTTTTCTGCCATCTCAGTGAGTTTGGGGGGAAAGCACTTTAATGCACCTGTCATGAAGAGGACTAACCAGTCCATTAACCCAGCATCTGCAATTATTCTGTGTGAAAACTGGCAAGAGAGATTAATCATGCATCATGGCTTGGGTGCTAGATTTTAAAAGACAAACCATTCTTGCCCCACAGTTACATGTACTTACTTCTAAAGATTTTACAGATATCGGAATGTGGTATGGGGAGAGTTGCATTACTATTTCTGAAAATTTGACTATCTGGACAGTTTTTGACTATAGACATTGGTATAGTGCTAACAGTGCCATTATTATGTCTGCAAGAACAGTTTTTGAACACTTAATAGTCATTTTTATCTTTTAAGAAACACTCTTGGTTTTGCATTTGCTATACTTTATATGCTGGTACCCACTCTTGTTTAACTTAGAAATCACAAATGTGTTTCATGTGGCCAATCTATCATTTTCTGAAAGTTATTACAGGAACCAGACTGGATACTTAATAGACTTTACAATGTATAATTAGCTCTTGACAAGAGTTTGCAGAGTCGAGGAGAGCAATGTGCAATGCACCAGGGTGGGATTGTTGTGTATATATTGTAGATGCATTTTGTATTTGATAAGCCTGGGAAAATCATGCTGGTTTCCTGCAACAAATCCCTCCGATAGTTAATTTTTAAATGGTTTCTATTTTGTGATCACTGAGTCTCAAAAGCAGGAATTCCTGGAAAGTAATTGGCTTTGTCAGTCAGTGGAGTGTACTCAGCCTTGATCTCTTCAATTACTGTGTGCATGCACCTTCCTTCTCCCATACTGACATCTCCCTAAAAGAGAAACTGTTTCACTCAATGAGTTCAGTTCCAAAACCACAACTTTTCTGTGGTCTAATCGGCTGCCTGGGAGAATGGATAATGCTTGCAAAATAACATCAGATGATCTTTGGCTATAAATTCGACATTCTTTTTGACCACACAAGCAGCAAGTGAAAGTTGTAATCCCAAACCTTCATACTAGGATCAGCAATCCTAGATAAGATAGTTCTCTTCTTCTTTTCTCAAAATTTGTGCTTCATCCTATTCCTACATTCTTTAGTCAGGCTCAAGACACGATGCTCAATATAATTTGTGATGATAGTTTTTCATTACATTCTGTTCTGCTCCAGCCAGGTTATCCACTTCTTTTTCTTGCTTCTATATCAGCCAAGGATTTTTTTGATAATCAACATGTAATAAAATATTTTTTTTCATGTTTATAGTTAAGTGATATACAGTAAAAACTACAACTTCATCCCAGACATGCTTCTAAATGTAACTATTTAAAACTATTCAAAAACTAACGGAAGAATATTTGAGACTGAGATATCCATTTACTTCTAACAATGTGGCAAGTTTTAAAAGGATTTCAAAGAAGCATTCTAGCTTGGAATGGCTGAATATATATTAGGAAATCAAGTTGCAGCAACAGTAGTCTGAATCAGCTTAATATGTTTTTTGTTACTAATGTGACTTTTTATCAATTGAGCTTTAATGACAGGTGTTTCATTATCCAAATAGTAACATCATCTCATACTGACAATGTTACATAGTTGGGTAATGAAACATCTACAAATGAAGAGCCAAACTCAGAGACTACCAAGTATTCCGCTGTTCAATGCTGAGCTACAGATGTTCTCTTCTATTGGTTTATCAATGTCAGGATGCTTTAATGAGTATTATTATTGCTGGGCTTACTAAATGGAAATTGCTAAGGAGAATATAGATTGCAAAGTACTAGTTCATCATAGCCTTGACTATAAGCCACCCATTTCAAGCAATGAGGACCCGGATTGTGGGGGCAATAAGATGACTTTGTATAAAAAAAAAAGAACACCGTTTAGTGGGGGCCAAAAGCCCTACTAAGCAGGTATATACAAAAGTATGAAGGCTATTGCTTAATGCATTGTAAGCCGCCCTGAGTCTCCGGAGAAGGGCGGCATATAAATCAAACCAATAAATAAATAAATAAATTGTAAGAGCCAATTTAATTTTGGGACAACTTTGCATATGGAGCTTAGTGGAATTTGTATTAAATCATTTTGCAGAATGAACACAGCACTTGTATAAATAATAATGCTTATTTGCAATTTAAATGGCTCCTCCCCAGATATAGGAATAGAAATGTAAACAATAAGAGGTTCAAATATAATCTAAGTGCCTTCCAATCATTAGATGTGGGATTTTTAATAGACATCAAAAAATACTAGTTTCCATGTATAAGCACTATTTAGAGAACATACTGAGAAGTGTGTATTTTTGTCACAAAAATTCAAGAAAGATTAATACATACTGGAATTGATACAGAGAAGAGCAATGGGCACTGATTAAAAGAGTGCTTCATATTTAGCTTATGGGGAAGAAAGAATTTAATAGCACTCAACAAATACATTAAACTACATTAACGCAGAAGAGAAAGACAAGCCATTTAAGTTCAAGATTCCTTTGTAGACAAAAAAAATCTGTGCCTACAAATAATATAGAAAGTTAATAAATGTAGATTAAGAATCTTAACTACAATTCCAACATTACTGGTGTCAAATAATATTTATAGAACAATTTTAGGGAACAATAATACTTGTATTCAACATTTGCGTCACAATTTGATAACGTGTATGTGCTGCCTGTTTTAAATATGACCCACTGGGATCAACAGAAGATAGCCTTCTATCACTGTTTCACCCTTCACATGTTATCATAATTTTGCCCATTCTCTAAGGCTACAGGAAAAGCCATCATTTGTAATGAAATGTTCAGTTATATTCAAATAATTTAAGAGAATTCCTTCAGTATATTCTTAGATGGATGAGATTCATTCATGTTTAATTTAAAAAATATCATCTGGTGTTAAGAAAGAGTTCTATCTCTTGCTTAGGTGAATTAGAACTCCTCCACCTGGTAAAGTCTTGTTTCATCTGCTTTGAGAAGTTACCTTCTCAAATTAGGGTAAATGGTTGGTGGAGGATGGGAAATGTTGGCATATTAAAAAGCTGGAACCAATTATTTCTAGTTTGCATGGTCATATCATCTCAGTAACTAAGTAGGGACAGGAATTAATACTTAGAGTAGTACATGTGGTAATTTCAGGTTATCCAAAAAAAAAAATATCCCAGAAGAAGATAATAATAAATTTCCTTGATGTCATGCCCCCAAACTTGCATGAATGCAGTCACCAGGACTCAGGCTTGTCTTGAGAAAAACTTTACCTTTAGTAGACAGGTATATTTGTGAAATCAAATCAAACAGACTCTGGTGCCATTCTAATGTATGGTTTGTATACTGTAGTTCCATGATTGCAATGTCAGTGTAATATTATGGCAAAACTGTCACAATGGTTCAATAATACTACACTATGATTTGAAAAAGCTGTATGGAATCTAAACATTTAGTGAAGAGGCAGTTTTTAAAATTGAAAGTTGGAAGGCTTTGTCTGGATCATAGCCAATCTGAAATATTTGGATTTATGTTCATGAAATTCTGTTCATGAAATTCTGTTCATGAAATCCTACCAAACAAGCTTAAAAGAAAATCAGACTGGGCACTATAATGTTAACCTGAATTGACTTTTTCATATAATACTCAAGAGGTATGTCAGGTAGGTTTTTACCATATATTTCCAAAACTCAACCTCATTCTATAGCTTATTGATAGTAAACAGTTGTATCATTAGTTAGCTACATGCCATGACCAGGGGTGGGTTCTACTTACCTTTACTACCGGTTCGCATCGTGCCCGCATGATGCACGGATCACTTCTGATGACATCTGGGTCAGTGGGCAGAGCCTCCCACCAGTTTTACTATCGGTTCTTGCAAACCGGTCCGAATCAGGGACAACCCACCACTAGCCATGACCCAGTGAGTTGTAAATACCTTGAAAGCAGAATAACTCAAAAATGAACAGAACAGGAGACGAGAGGAGAACTTTATTTGGCCAAGTGTGATCAGACACACAAGGAATTTAACTTCAGTGCAGAAGCTCTCAATGTACATCCAAAACAACAGAATAATAATAATCATGATACCAATAAGAGGAGGTAGTAGAAAAAATGAGAAGGATAGTAATAATAATACAGCTATACCACATGGGTATATATACTTAGACATAAGACAGTATTGTGGAAATTAGGTGTTCAGCAGAGTGTTAGCACAAGGGGAAAAAAATGTCTCTGTATCTAGTTGTTTTGGCATGGAACGCTCTGTAGCGGGAATAGAATCCAAAGCAACTTTCCATAACCTGGTCTCCCCTTTATGCTTTGACTTTGAATCCTATCCTCCTCAACAAGCATAGTTATTGCAGTCTGATGAATCTAAAAGGCATCAGTTAGCCTACCTTATAGTATTCTATGCTGCTAGCTCATGTGTTCTGTGACTGAAGAGTTGAAAAACGAATGTGTGGTTAGGCTTTCAGCACTATTGTGCTTTAAGATCCTCTCTTTTCTGTTACCATTTTGAATTCTGGTGCCTTACCTCTGGCCACTCTCCAGGCACATTTTGGCAA
Organism: Stegonotus admiraltiensis; assembly: GCA_032468215.1. NCBI lineage: Eukaryota > Metazoa > Chordata > Lepidosauria > Squamata > Colubridae > Stegonotus > Stegonotus admiraltiensis. The sequence goes on along the minus strand of JANHZT010011010.1, from coordinate 18,166 downwards.
GAGAGGATGGATTTTATACTCCCTCTAGTCCTTTAATTGATTTGGCATCCCCCAGCAGTAAGGGATATGCAGGCCTTGTAAATTCTCTGCTGGCATTCCGAGGGAGGCTCTCATCCAGTAATTGAGTGAGCCTGTCTATAAGCAGGTCCTAATAAGAAATTAAGAACTAATGTGTTCCTGATTGAGGGCACGGCCAACACCCCTCCTCCAAAGAACACAAACACAAACTTGCAAATGCCACCTCCAGGTACTGTACCATGTTCTGCAAACAAAGGAGAAAAAAAGGATCACCTCAGCTCTTTTCAATCAGGAAATGGAGTGGCCATCTGCTCAGCATGGCTGTGTCAGAATATAAGAGGGTGCTCATTAATCTGTGGATCAGGCTTGCCCCTGACAATTAGCTCTGTTTTCTATATACTCTTATTAGGACAATCTGACATTATTCATGTTGAGGAAGAAGGCGAGATCAGGACATTCAGCAAAGAGATGCTAAGATAAAGGAAGGGCAAAACAGACCTGCTTCTCTAGGGGAGAATCACCAGCCCAGAGATATCCCTCCTGCTTTTGCTTGCAAACTCCACTTGTGCCGTCTCCAGTGAAGAAACACCAGGAAGCAGAAAACAACTTGTGAGTCCCCGAAAAGCACACAACTGGATTTGAATTGCGTTGTGACTCATCATATTTTAGGCTTTACACTATAGCTTATAATATTTTTTTTAAATGAAATTAAGAGAAACTGAATGAAAAGAATTATTCCCCTATTTTTCTAGATGATACAACGATCTAAGGCCTGAGAAGGAGCTCTGTGAAAGATGAAAGCAGCCTTCATCCAATTTATTTTACAAGGCAGCATAGGATCTGGAGTATTTTTTAGCTCATTTTAAAAGCCATATTGTCCAATGAGTTGCTCTCACAATGGATCTCGTAGAGAATGGTGTGGTATAGATTCTGTTCCTTATTTCTCAGCTTCTCATGAGATTTGAAATCACTAAGATCTCATTATGTGGGGTCCTTTCTCCTTTCAATCAACCTTTCAAAAGCCCTCTGTAGACCCAGGCAGTGGAGGCTGCTCTTCTCTCTTTTTCTTTTTCTCTTTCTTCCTTGCCCTCATCACTTCTTTGTCCTCCAGTCCAACAGCTAAGAGGCCTAATGAAAAATAAACAAAGCAATGTACTTTATCCTCAGTAAAGGGAAAAGGGCAAGATTCCTAAACGGGATTGCAATTACTGATGTGTGACTCTTCAAAAAGCTGCTTCATTTTTACTCTCTGCTGTAAATACGGAATATTCCGCTTCAGCATTTTTTAAAAAAATTAAAATTAACTAGATCCCACCCCTCAAATTAAAAGAGGGGTAGCATATTCTTACTTGTTTAAAGTATATAAGTTCCCCAAGGGTTCCTTTCCTATTTTTCAAAGGCTGGGTTGCTGATAATAGTGCTGCATATTTGCACAGAAGGTTCTTACCTTCTCCTTTGTTTCTTAGACCAACCTTGAATGCTTATTTAAACAATATCGCAAAAGACGTATCAATTGCCCCAATTTTTGTTCAAGTATACCATTCCAGTCCTACTGTTGCTTAGTCAGAGTAAAGGATGAATATTAGCTGGGTTTGTTCCATTTTCGATATTCTGGGAAGAAGCCCATCAGATCTTCTGCAAGAAAAATTTGTGTCAGAATCAGTGGTGAAATCCAATTTTTTTTGCTACCAGTTCTGTGGGCGTGGCTTGGTGGGCGTGGCTTGGTGGGCGTGGCAGGGGAAGAATACTGCAAAATCTCCATTCCCACGCCACTCTGGGGCCAGCCAGAGGTGGTATTTGCTGGTTCTCCAAACTACTCAAAATTTCCACTACCGGTTCTCCAGAA
>JANHZT010011009.1:537560-547803 GCA_032468215.1 Stegonotus admiraltiensis | reverse complement strand
AAACAAATTAAATAGAATGGCCATATTTAAAATCCCAATTATAAAATTTCAAAATTTACAAAAAAGTTAGGCCAGCCAGGCTTGCTGAAATAGGAACGTCTTCAGGGCTCGGCGAAAGGTGCGCAGGTCTGGGATTTGTCATAATACTAGGGGCAGCTCATTCCAGAGGGTAGGTGCCCCCACAGAGAAGGCTTCAAGGTGTTGGTTACTACGTTTAAAGTGCTCCATGGCTTAGGGCCTGGGTATCTATGGGACTGCCTTCTGCCGCCGATAGCCTCCCACCCGCCAGTACGCTCCCACAGAGAGGGCCTCCTCCAGGTGCCGTCGGCCAGACAATGTTGGCCGGCGACCCCCAGGGGGAGAGCCTTCTCTGTGGCGGCACCTACTCTCTGGAATGAACTGCCCCCGGAGATACGGAGGATCCCGGACCTTCGTGCATTTCGCCACGCCCTAAAAACGCATCTTTTCCATCAAGCCGGGCTGGATTAATCCCCCTTTTATTGTTTTAAATTGGTAAATCGTTTTATGTGGGGTTTTTAAATTTTGAGCCAAATTATTTAATGGTTTTTATATTGTTTTTAAATTTTTGTATTGTATGTTTTTAGTTAGCTGTACACCGCCCTGAGTCCTCTGGAGAAGGGCGGTATAGAAGTTCAAATAATAAATAAATAAATAAACAAATAAATAAACTCTACAAGAAATCCTGAAACTCTACTTTATTGATATGGACACTGATGTCAGACTCTTGAAATCTTAATTCAAAGAGAATCAAGGTGGGATTAACTTTAATTTTATACAGTAATTAATTAATTAATAGAATATGTTACTTGAGTGTGGCCACCATTTTGATTTCTTCACAAAATAGCTAAGAATCCCCTGCTTGACAGTTGTCAATAAAAGTAAAGTCGCTTCAGGGACCTTTAAATATCTTGTTTACATGTTCGCACATGTTCTTAGTCACCCAGAAATAGTTAAGTCTAGTCAATAACAACCTATTGCATTTCCCTTCCTTGGAGGGCATCCATTCCATCTGCCCCCCTCATCCTTGCTGTTTCCCCCACAATCTGTCTGCTCTTTTCTTGGCCAACATCCTTGTTCAGGCCGGTGCTGAGGGAGCATCTCTGGCACAGAGATAGGGATTTGGAAGGCAGCCAGTTCTCTCTTCCTGCCAGCCTCTTTGCTAACCACTGAGGCATCAAAATCCCATCAGGGCTCCCTGAAAGGACACAGAGTCCATTTAACAGGGGTGCCGATTCATTAAGGCATAAAACAAGCTGGCTCAGGAACAAAACGGGACAACGGATTTGCCTTCCATCACACAAAGATGCCATCTGAGGATGCATTGCTGGTTGGTCAAAGGGACATTTAAGTACTCTTTCCATCTCCAACTGCAGTCTTTCCTGAGAACACTTGTATCTCCACCCTGTAGGAGGTGCCACTGGCCAATACAGGTGGACTCTCTTGCTTTGACCAGTTGACTTCTTTCACCAAATGCCAACAAGCTCTTGGCTGAAACTTTAAATGGTCATCTGTACCTGGTTCAGAGTGTAGTTTTGTCTGGGGGAACAGTTGTTATAATTCAAAATGTACCTGTTAGTGTAGGGGAATGATGGAGAGAGCATGAAGGACAATGAAACCAAAGCCCACTTGTCCAAACCAAAGGACAGACATCCATGAATGCTATCTATTTAGCTATTAATAAGTTGTGGGGGAGTAGAAGTAAGTAGGAAGCGAGCTTGACTTGACATAGGCAATTGGAGGGCAGAAAGACTGGCTGGAATAGCTGAAAGTAGTTAGTAGGGAGTGGACTGATCCTAGTCTTGTCTGATCAGAAACCTAGTTATCATGTGCCACACATCATGCAAATTCAGGTAGACTTTGACTTACAACAGTTCATTTGGTAACTATTCGAAGTTACAGTCACACTTATGACTGTTGCAGCATCCCCATAGTCACATGATCAAGATTCAGCTGCTTGGGAACTGGTTCATATTTATGACGGTTGCAGTGTCCTGGGGTCATGGGATCATTTTCTGTGACCTTCTGGCAAGCAAAGTCAATGGGGAAGCCAGATTCACTTAACAACTGTGTTACTAACATAACAAGTTTAGTGCTTCACTCAACAACTGTGGCAAGAAAAGTCTTTAAATGGGGCTAAATTCACTTAACAAATATTTCACTTAACAGCAGAAATGTTGGGCTCAGTTGTGGTCATAAGTCTGTAGTAAGGCCTGTGTTGGGAGGAGATGGAAAGAACACTTGAATTTCAATTTAGAAAAATATAAAATTAGTTAGCCTTCTTGGGGTTATGTGTGAAAGGAATTCTATGTCAGGTAGGCATGTCCTTCAAGAACAGTTATTCAAGCAACCTCAAACAGAAGTTAGTGGGTTGTTCAGATGTATGCAAAGACTCTTCCATATTTTCACCAAATTATGTATCTCAGAATTCTGTGATGATGGTGGAAAGGGGTCAAACCAATTAAAGCAACTGATTGTGCATTTATGGGTGTAGCCTCAGACGGCAAGCAGTTCAGTGGCCCATGATCAGTAGGAAGCAGGAATAAGTAGTTGCAGAGATATAGACAGGTTGCTGGGTAACAAGGGCAGGAATAATTGGCATAGAATATTCATTTAGAGAATATTAGTAAGGTGAGATGCTTAACATTCATGGTGAATAAGAAGGGTAGATATCATTTTTTTGTAAAATGTCTTATCAGCTTTCTATGCAAGCCAATGAAAACACCAGTAAGAAAGCTTTCCGGCTTTTTTTCATTGCACAGCTCGGCAATCAAGGTAGATGGTGCAAAACCAGCCTGATCTAGAACTTCACAATTATGTGCAATCAGTCGGCTGACATTGACACAGAGATGAGGCAAGAGCTATTCGTAGTTTGCTCAGATCAGAACTGATTAAAAGCTATTCATTCTCTCCAGACATGTGTTATGGCCTACTAGCTTCTTGGCAACCTCTAGTCTCTCCTGCCATAATCCCCACAATGGAAGTTTATTGAGTTCATAACCAGCCATCCATGGCTATAAGGGCTGTTTTTTTTATATAAGTAGGACCATGTTCTTCTGTATTTGGTGACAATTCAGATTGAAAGTCTTGCGATCAGCTGTCTGAATTCTGCCATTCGTAGACCTCTCAAATTTAGGGGTAGGGATGATATTGTTAAAAATACATGTGTGCAGTTTTTCAGGCCTGCTAGCATTTCTCTGCAGGGATCACTCCTAGTGAGGATATCGGTAACCAGTGGGTACCATATTTTCAAGCAATTAAACTAAAGTCATGATTAGCAGGTTTGCCCAGGTGATAATAGGGAAGGCACACTTCAGTCCTCGTTCAACATTTCCCCTCCCTCTGCCTGTGCAGCTTTCAGAGAGAAAGAAGAGGGAATTTGGCCAGATGGTTGCCTGCGCTCCCTGAAGCAAAAGGAGAGCACAGACAAAGCCATCTGACCAACCTGCTCCCTTTGCCCTTTTTCCTGTGCAAGGAAAGATGGGGGAGTGAGTTATGTCAAGTGGTTAACCTCACACTCCTCTTTTCTCAATCTGGACAAGCTTCTTTCTGGGATTTCTTTTTTCTTTTCTTTTTTTTGGTAAACCAGGCTGCCTAGGTCAGAGTGCAGAATTGGAATATTCTTAGTCCAAGGGGCACATGGGGTGATCCTAGATCCTCAAATACAGGTAGTCCTTAACTTACAAACACAATTGAACTCAAAATTTCTGTTCTTAAGAGAGACATTTGTTCAGTGAGCTTTGCCCCATTTTACAATTTTTCTTGCCACACTTAAGTGAATCACTGTAGCTGTTAAGTTAGGAATACAATTGTTAAATGAACCTGGCTTCTCCATTGATTTTGCTTGTCAGAGGGTTGCAAAAAACCATGTTATAAATATGAGTTAGTTGCCACGCATCTGAATTTTGATCACGTGATAACCATGGGGAAGCTGCAACGATTGTATGAAAAATGGTCATGTCACTTTTTTTCTGTGCTGTTGTTAACTTTGAATAGTCACTAAACCAATTGTTGTAAGTGGAGGACTACCTGTATGACACATGCTGTGTGGAACCAAGGACAGAAAGTTTCACTGAAATTTTAATTGTGCCTGGAAAATGTGGGTGGTATCAAAATATGTCGGAATCCTGTTCTAACAAGCCTGTTCTAACAATCCTGTTCTAACAAGCCAGTGTGTATTCATTTACACATGAGCTGGGGTTCTTGCACATTGTTTGAATCAATTATTGTCAATTCTAGATCAGTGTTTCTCAACTTTAAGATGTGTAGACCTCAACTTCTAACAAGGTTGGCTAGGGAATTCTGGGAGTTGAAACAGGGATCTAAATCCGGGGTCTCTAACCTTGGCAACTTTAAAACTTGTGGACTCCAACTCCCAGAGTTGGAGTCCACAAGTCTTAAAGTTGCCACGGTTGGAGACCCCTGAATATTAGTGACATTTCTGAGATGTTACAGTGGAGAAAAACCCAAGCGTAAGAAAGGCAGAGTCTTTGATAAATCAGAGGTAATGTTATATGTTTCAGACTCAAAGGACATTCACATATGGCATTTGCGCTGTTCCCAGATTGTGTTTGTGCTCATGTAGCCGCATAACTTCATTTCTTCTTCATAATGGAGCCAAATGATTTCCCAGTTCCCTTGGACCGATTTCAGTTTCCTAGTAAAAATGCTGAAATTCTGCAAATCTTAGAGATGGGGCATTTCACATTGTCAAGAACTTTGCTTTATTAGCTCCTGGTTTTGGACTTTGTCTTTTCCCCTCAGATGTTAAGCTACAGGTAGTCCTCGACTTACAACAGTTCTTTTAGTGACCATTTGAAGTTACAATAGCACAGGGACTTATGATTGTTTTTCATACTTATGACTGTTGCAACATCCCCATGGTCATGTGATCAAAATTTAGATGTTTGGCAACAGATTCATATTTATGATGGTTGCAATGTCCCTGGTTTATGTGTTCCAGAAGGTCACTTTTCGTGACCTTCTGACCAGCAAAGTCAATGAGGAAGCCAGATTCACTTAATAACTGTGTTACTAATTTAAGAACTGCAGTGATTCACTTAACAACTGTGGTAAGAAAGGTCGTAAAATGGGGCAAAATTTACTTAACAAATGTCTCAGTTAGCAACCGAAATTTTGGGCTGTTGTGGTTGTAAATCGAGGATTATCTGTATTATAGTTTCATAGTTAGTAGCTTTGCAGCTGATTCTGAATGTGAAACCTCAGACCTTTTAAATGCCAATCAAGAGAGAGTGAAGAGGGCAGCAGTAACTGGATGCTGCTTTTTGTGTTTTTCTATTTAGGGTCTGGAAGGGGCACTGATTGTCTCCCAGGCCATCCTCTGCATTTTAAAGTCAGCAGAGCTGAGATGTGAGCAGGTCAGCTTGAATCTCTTTTGCTGTGTCCTTGGAGAACAAACACAGTGGTCCTATGGAAAGTCTATTTTCTCAAAACGCCCTGTTTCCCATGTCTGGCTCAATTCTCCTGGTGTGAGTTAGCTGGCTTCTCTGACTTTGCAGTTGCCTTGCAAACTGGGATAGGAAAACCTTCCATCATAGTTTGCCAGTTTGGTCACATTGAAAAAGGGAAAAAGGAATAGAGCTGCCATTTTCCCTTTTGTTTTCCTTACAGCCCTCACCCCACTTCTACAAACACAATTTGGTCTCCTTAGCAGCAAAACTGTTTTCATTAAGATTTGTATAATGCCACAGATACTGAATTGGTAATTGATGTAATAGCACATAACGAACATTTTCCCCCTGCCCAGAAGGGCCTCAAGACTCACAGCAACTGCAGTCCAACTCCATTTTTTAACCCTACTGGTGGGGGGGGGGAAGGCTCAAGAACCTTTCCTTCCAATAGCATTTGTTTCAAATGTGCTCATAATATTCAGCCTCTTCCTGGAAGTAGCCTGAGCATCATCACTAAGGCAAGAAGATTTAATGATGACACTTATAGACACCAAGTCTTTTGCTCCTTTTTCTTGGCTTCCTAGAGAATGCTGTCCAAGATAATGCCTGCGTTCCAGAAAAATGGCTGGATACAGTGATACATGTTACCCTCTGTGGACAACAGAAGTGGGAGAAATAGATGGTTCGCAATTCCAGCTGCTTAAGATTTGTTCTTGAGTTGGAAAGTAGCTTCATTGTTCCATCAGGTGAGCCCAGTATCCCTCCCTCCCACCTTCAGCCAATGAATAACACTCTGAATGCATCTGGTGGTTGGTTGTTGGTTTTGTTTTTTTTTGAAAGTTTTAAATGAAAAGGAAATAATTTTATTACATGCGGTAACCTCGGCATGTCAGCTCATGCAGACACTACTATGTCCCAGAGATTGAAGACCAGAGGACATGGGAGACATGGGAGGAGAGGATGGTGTGCTAAGAGGGGAGAAAGCAGAGTGAGTGGAATAGAACAATGAGGAATAGAACAAAGTTCTTCGCAAAATTAACAAGAATCTGAACTGCACCACCTTCTCAATGACCCTCAAGGGGAGATGCAAAGGAATGGGAGTAGGGCCAGATCTTAAGGAGTTTTCAGAAGAACCTAGCCCCAACCCTCATCCAGGAGTCCCTCGTAGCACCAGAGTTGAGTGGCAATGAAAAGATGGAAGGATCGGTGGTGATGGCGAGCAGCTAAAACCAAGTGGCCCAATGGTTTCTTGTTTCAAGAGGTCTGGATTTTGCTGGTTAATCTCTCCTTCCTCTCTGGGCAAATTGAACTTGAAGACCAACGAGGCATCCAGGTGGGAAGGGGCAGATGGTGATGAAAAATCAGAAAGACAGCAAAAGAAGAATGGATCTTTTACACTGTATACATTATACAGTGGATGGATTATTGCTTCATGCTGGCGTCACAGGCTGATGAAGCAGGATGGAAAAGAGCATACTGGAAACATAAATAAATGTTGATCTGCCCTGCATGTCCATTGGTATCTGGATTTGGAGATCATAAACTGATAAGCCTTGGAGAATATTAGCGTGGATGGATAGAAATCATGATCTGCATTTCTGAAATAATGTGGTAAATTATCAAACATTACCCTCATGGCCTTCCTTCTTAAATTAGTAATATCTGCATCTCTTACTATTGCTTATCAGGTACATTTCATCTTAATATGCTGATGTTTGTTACCTAGAAGATAAAGAACAGTTATGAAAAGTAGAAGGGATTGATGAAGAATGAAATTTTGGACTGATTGTTTGCCTAGATAGAGGGAAATGTGTTTGTTGGAATGAGAGGAAAGAAGAAAATAAGGAGTGATTTTTGACTTAGTATTATTAGCTTCTCTGGCTTTAAATTACAATGGAGGGAGAGAAGTAGGAAGAGAGTTGGCTAAGGTGAAAGAGGATTAGCTGGCTTTTGAAAGATTGGTGCCCCTTGTGCCCTGTCACCACAAGGGAAAACATGTGAATTCACATTTGCGTTCCAGAAGCTGCTCTGTTATCTGGAGGGGCTGATGATGGGGACTGATTTTATTGCTTTCTGTATGAGATTGACCTGGAGGTATTTCTCCTATTAAGAGAGCAAGTGCGGAGTTTGGCGAAGAACAGGCTGTATAAATGTTGTTGAAAGAAGGCCAAAAGCAACTTCTTGAAGTGCAGCCCAAAATGGCTGCCTTCCTGTCCTTATAGCCCAGCAGCCGGAACATTAAATGGTTGATGAAAATTGCAAAATAGGGAACCGATGGCCTGAATTGTATGAATATGCATCCCTTTATATAATTTATATTTTGAACATGTGTGCTTTTGGAAAGCTCAGAGCTCAGTGATTGAGTACAACATTGTGATGCAGAAGAATCCCTATTCACTACCTACAGCTATAGGCAGTGCGAGAGAATCCTTGCTGCAAATTCTGGGTTATCATTCAAGGTCAACAACACTGATTGAGAAGCATTAATGAACAAAGTCAATATAAGATAGCTTCCTATTCTCTTTGATTTTTACTCTGGGCATACATGCAGATACATCTCCATACCACTATTTGGTTGTGTATGTGCAGAACAAGGGCACTCTCAACATTAGAGAACTGAAGCCTGGTTCAATAGTCATTACTTTTCTCTAGAGAAATTGGAGAATGGTAGTCTTATGAACTGAAAATGTGAGATTTTAAACAAAGCACTCTTAGCATCCTTGTAAGGTTGTAACTCCCAGAATTCTTTGAAAGATGCCATGACAGCAAAGCTCTGTATAGCCCAAGTTAAGTTTAGAGTGTGAATAGGTCCTGATGATGTTAATTCAATATTATGTGGGCACATGTATGAGTCATCAGCCCAGGCTTTGCATAGATGTGTTGAACTGTGCGTAAATGCATGGGCTATACACCTCTGGGTATTGCCCCAAGTCTGAGTAGTGATTATGGAACGACGACTGGGATAATTAATGTTACCCAGACAATAATGCACCATAAACCCAAGCCAGTAATATGTTAAGAGCCATGGCTTCTCCTAAAGAGCTCCAAGAAGTTGAATTTGGCTGTTTTAGACTCTCTTTTGCTATGTTTGATCTATAATTCTCAGCACTATTTTACACAGATGCAAGCCATGAAAGAAGAACCATCAGTGCGCTGATGATCTACCTAGTTGGGTAATGAAATGTCTGCAAGTGAACAGCCAAGCTCAAGAGAGCACCAAGAAGTTGTTATTAAGAGGCCTCTTGCAGGCAATGGTATTTATTAAACACATAGGACAGATTCTTAGGAGGAGCTAAATTGACTCAGTTTGAATGTGACAGAAGATAGATATGTTCTTAGTCTGATGAAACATGTCTTGCTTCTCTGATATATCTTCTGGGAAGTATATTCTTTGAAATGAATTGGACTGAGGCGACTACATAGTATCTAACTGGATCCCATCAACTCATCTTTTTAAAAAGATATTCTGGCCGTTCTTTTTTTATCTTCAAGGCAAGCTGGAATATGCAGGAGAGAAAATATGTTGTACCTCTCTTTGGAACCTGGAATAATTTGAGAGTGTATGAAATGAATATGGATAACATTTCAGTCCTTATAAAGTCTCCTCAAGAATTTCATAGAAGCTGAGAATAGATGGTAAGGACTTGTATACAGCAATGATGGAAATTGTTCATTTGACACCCTGAAGGTTAAACGGTTTTATTGAAGTGATAATCTACTACCCCTGAAAGCCACTGCTACAATAACATTGTTTGATCATATCCAAATCAGATATTTAAGCAAGTTAAATATTTAGCAGGGAATTTGTAATCCTCTAAAAGGGGAAGCATACAATCTTCACCAAACTATAATACAGTTGGGGAAGCCATCCTTCTAAATCACCATAAATATAACTAATATGAATTTACAATTATCTTCACTTTAAATTATGATATGATTTTAAAGGCATAAAGATGAGATTCTGTTTGGCAAAAAAAATGAACATGGATATTTCTCTAGGATGAAGAAGAATGGATAATGGGGTATGTTTAGGTGTGTTTCATGTGATGGGTGAACAGATAATAGGATGAGTGGGACAAAACAGAGGATCCAATACATTAATACAAACTTGAATTTTGTACTTTTGACTCGCCAACCCCCTCCCCAACAATTAATAATTTAACATTTAAGAATTCTAAACATTTTTGGCACATCAATTCTACGTGAAGGAAGAAAATACCATGGGATATCAAGCAGACATTTGCATCTCTAGAAGAAAAACATTAATTGTCCCAGTTAACTATCCTCCTTGACATATTTAATTTTTCCCCGCCCAATTTTTTTTTGAATAATGAAAGAAATTCTTTCTTTTTAAAAAGGTTGCCATTTCTGGAAGTTGAATGATTGGAACATGATTTATTTTGGAGGATTCTGTATCACCTACATTGAATAAGGAAGTAAAATGTACATTCAAGTTTCAAGGCATTAAAATAGAGCTTTCTGTATTAAAGCTTCTGATAGGGGATGAAACATAGGTAAGTATTATTTAAATTGTATATTTTTAGGGAATAAAAGTTAATAGTTTCATTTTTTTTCTTGAATTAGAAAAACTATAAAACATTTTTGTCCTCTTGACCTGGTTTAATATTTTTGCTCATTGTGAGCAGAAGATATAATTTCATTTGGGAGAAAAACACCGCGAAAATCACAAAGAAAACTTTCTCATATACCGTATGTGTGTGTGTGTGTGTGTGTGTGTGTGTGTGTGTGTGTGTATGTATCAATATATATATATATATATATATATATATATATATATATATATATATATATAT
>JANHZT010011009.1:524723-537460 GCA_032468215.1 Stegonotus admiraltiensis | reverse complement strand
ATATATATATATATATATATATATATATATATATATATATATATGCAAAAGAAGACCACTCTGTGCTTTCACCACCTGTATCCTTCATGGTTCTCCCCCGCTTGACTGCCCCCCATGGGAAATCCTTTTGCCTCCGTTACAGGGTTTTGTTTTTTTAAATATGTATCTGGCAATTGGATGGGGGGGCGGGGGGGAAAGGGATTTATGAAAAAATAGCATCAATTTCCATTTTTTAAAATTATAATCACTATAATACATCTGTTTTGAAAAAATAGTTCTGTGTCCCTCCCCCATCGTCCCTGAGCCCACCCCTCATCAACAACTTTTGGCACCAACATTTGCCAAATTTAAGCCTCACCACCCTACCAGCAGTGGGGCAAAAATCACATTTCCACTCCCCACCCACCCAAACCCAATCTTTCCTGAGTCAAAAATCACCCGTCTTTCCTCTACCTTTTTCCCACCCTTGCTCCTAATTTCGTACAACACTGGGGAGAAGCATTGCTGGAAAGACATTGCTAGAATGCAACAAATTTCTTCTAAACATATCCTCTGTTCTTCCTTCTCCTTTTAAGACTTCACATTGTCCCTAAACATCACAAGAGCAGGGCATTCATCACTTAACATTTACCTCCTACTATCCGCTTTGTGGGAATGCATCTAAAGGCAGGCATCTAGCAAAGGTGAGGAGGAGATTGTCTTGCAGCAGACACAGCCAGCTAGTCACTTCCACAGACACACAAATGCAGGGGTTTCCTCCCCCATGTAGCAGGGAATTGACAGAGCTAAAGAAAACAGCCAGACTTTTACACATACAGATTCTGATTGTGACTTTAATTTACTACAGTACTACGCAAAACGTTACCCATCGGGTAGAATGAAAACTAGGGCTAATCTGGCAACAAAGAGTTGGAATTTAGCAAAACCCTTCCATTCTCAGATGGCATATACTTCTAAGACATTCATAAAGATTGATTTGTATGGAAATTTAGTCATTCATGGCCAGCTATTGCGCCCTAGAAGGCTTGATTTTACCTTCCATGTTATCAGATAGCTGAAGCCCCTTTTCTTTGGCAGCACATTCAAGCACACAATAAAGATCAGTACAATAGACTTCTGTTCTGCCTCAACACCAACAGATTTTGAACTGGGTGTGAAATGGCTAGAAAAGCATGGATTCAGAGGTATTGAGCCATAAATTGCTAGCTGGAAAATGCAGACCTATAGAAGATTCAAATATGCACGGACAGATCCATTAGTACCCACCTTGCACTATAGCCCCATTTAACAGCTGCAATGCCATCTGAATGCTACATGTGAATGAAAGATTGTGCAAGAGGACCATTAGTTAAAGGACATCTCTTGGTCTGAACATTATCCCTGGTGAAAATCAAAAGAAGTTCAAGTGGAAAAAATAAATTTTGGATTGGACTGGTTCCTCTCAAAGTTTTCGATTGGAGGAAATATCATTCAAAGATCTAGGCTTCAACCATTAGGCTGTTTGAGGACTGACTATTCTGATGATTTTTTAGAACAAAAATGGACAAAGGAATGTATACAACTCACATGAGGACTTTCCTGGAACTGACTGCTATTTTGCCTAAGTATTTTTAAATCCGATTCTTTTTTCTCTTGCAAGATCACTGGAATAAAGAATACCTCTGAATGTGTGTAGAATGCATTTCCCTTGCAAATTTCTGTTCTTGCCGTCATAATTTGGAATAAGACAAATTTCTAGAAAATGATAGCTGCTTTCATTCTTGCTCAGACTTTAGCTACTTCCCCATTTATTTATCTATCTATGTAAAAAGAGGAAAATCTGTAGCTGTCATTCTCTGTGTGTTCAGTATGACACACACTTTCTGGGTATTTATTTTAAATTGGAGCCTGGGGAGAAAAGTGACATTCTTCCAGCATTCATTTGCATATACCCAAACTTAATTACTTTAGCCCAGATTGTCCAACCTTACAATTTACAGGTTCATCATATAGGGCAGGGATGGGCAACTATTGCCCCTTTACAACCTGCGGACTTCAACTCCCAGAATTCCTGGCTGGCTCAGGAATTTGGGGAATTGAAATCCATGGTTTGTAAATGGCCCATGGTTGCCCACCCGATATACCAGTATGTTGTACTTCCCTTTTTTATAAGAAAAAGGAGAATCAGGAAATTGGCAATTCTTATTAGTGCAGGAAAGGCACTCTGTACTTACACAGAGGAATTATTTATGAGATTCTGAAGCAACAGCAACAAACTCTGATCAAAAAGAAGACTTATGCATTCATAAGTGAAAGGCAGTTCACAAACATATTGTTGATATGTCAGTACTTACAAACACTTATGCAGATATCCAAGTAGAAATTAAATTGCACAGGTTGAATGTTCACTCCTTTTCAAGGCACAATTAAATCCATGATTTGGACATTGTGAGCTCACAGCAGTACATTTCTCTGAAGATTCACTATAACTGGAACCTCCTCCTGATTCATTCATTAGTACGGTTTTCCTCATCCCCCTTCCCCCCCCCCCGCATTACATCTCTTCTCTAAACCAAAAGGATGGAGAAAATGCTTGCAAGGCTTTCTTCAAATGAATGATGACATCCTTCATATTCTTAAATATCCAACCTTCTTCATTTGTAACTGCAAATTTTTATATCAGCAATGGGTCCCTTGTATATGGAAAATGGAAAAATTAGCATGATGTGGCAAGTTTAAAAATGGTTTATTAAAACTGCTGCTGTCATTTAATTCACTGATTTTCTAAACACCTCAGAAAAAGCAGTAACAAAATTCATGATTTTTTACTTTGTGCTTATATTTGAATTCAAATGTATGTTTCTATTGTAGTAGAGGGTCAGAAGTGATAACAGTATTTTACATGTGGAAAATATTACTGATATTTAACATTACCAGATTATTTCCTTTGGAAAAGTTTCTACTTTCCCCCCATGATTTGGAATAGTTAAAAAAAAAATCTCTCAAACCTGGCTTCATTTCTTGCAAATAGACATGATATAATTCGTTTTTTTAAATTAAGATTCTTTTTTTACTTGCCTCAGTGATAATGAATTAAGTGTCCTCATTTAAAAGACATCCAAACATTTTGAGAAGGCTCAAAATGTTTCTATTGACATGTAAGTGACCAATAACGTCTCAAGAACACAACAACAACAACAACAAAAACCACAAGCAAGAAAATTATTCCAATGACAATATCTGAAATGGAAAAGCAAGGCAATGTTTATGTTGTTAACGTAATTTTTTATACAAAATGGGTATTTTTTCATCTTGTCAAGGAAGAAAATACTGCAAAGGAAGAGGGAAAAGAAATGACATAAGAGAAAGTGATATTGATGTTTAAATGGTACTATGATTCACCCATATCAATTCTACAAATATGTTATCTCAAGCTACTTATTCGGAACCAATTATTTTCTTGTAAAAGACAGATATTATGACTCTCCTGGGCCAATCCCTGTTCTGAATGCAAAGAGGACTACATAATTCTTGACTGCAGTAAGAACTTTGTCTTTCCTTACCAATGTCAAGCTTATAGATTAGTTTATTTACCTGACTTGCTAGTTTTCTACAAACAATAGTTTATAATATGGGCTTGAATTCAAATACACAGATCAAGTCCAGACAGGTTACGAAGCCCTAACAAATATTATTAGCTAAGATTCTCATGCATATTACTAATATAATCAGGAAAAAAATCAAGGACCTATTTTAATCTATTTCCAAAATTCCCCTGCCCTGACCATGTTATTCAAGCCAGAGAGATTAGCAATTTGCAAGCCTGGGGAACATTCTTTCCACCAACTCATCTTTTGAAATGGTACAATCCAGGAGAATTGGGTCACACAAACTGTCTTGTGCAAACTCAATCAATGTCAATCAACTCTGACAAACCAGCCAAATCAAATTATACAAATGAAAGCAATTAAAATAAATGAAACTCTTGCTAAAGGAAGTTCCACTTTGACCGTACTAAATGGGGTGGGAAGGGGACAGACAGTATTTAAAATGTAGAAATCCTAAATGAGCCTGCCCCATCTTCTTCTGCATCCACCTTTTAAAGGCAGAAGAACTCTTGGTAGAAAATCTACAATTAATACAAACATGATCTGTACCTTTTGCTATTGGAATCTCTGGTTTAGAAAGCCCACTGTCATGTCTTTTATTCTTAGTCGTTCAGAGCATCCAGATAATGAGAAGACAAAATGGTCATATTAATGGAAAAGGAAACATAGACAATATGCAATCCTACAAGTGTTCACTTAGAAACAATTAATGTATTTATTTTACAGTACTTACTAGATAGTACTGCATCCACCCAATCACAGCTTTTGTCAAGACCACCCCTTTCTTAAATTTAAAGCCAATACATTCCACAATCTAACTATAATATACATACAAAATGACATATCCTTCAGAGAGATATATAGGTCAATATGACCAGCTGAACTGTCCCCGTTTTGGAAGCAGATTGGTGGAATATGCACCACAAAAGGGAACTTTTTTAAAAAAATAGTCATCTGCATTAATTCATCATTCCCATGTATTTCCTATGCTCCCAACTGCCCTCCTGAATCTAGCCACTTTTTATATTTTTATTTGTTTTGCATAGAAATCATTGCATAAAGAGCTTCCATCCTTTGAACTGTGCAAGTCTGGGGAGGGGGTGAGCTCAAACAGGCACCCACAAAAATATTTGCATAGTATGTAAGATGGGTATCTTTGACTAGATGTGGTGGGCTGCGGAAGGGGTTTTTTTCCCCCTTCTCTTTTGGTATGGGCACAGAAATCTTTAATGAAAAAGAAAAGTTTCAGAGCAAATTGTCTCATCATCTCTTATCATCAAATGCAATTTTGGGTACTTTCACCAGTGTTGATTCTGTGCTACAGAATTACTTTTTACAGGAATAAACTTTTCAAACATTTCCCCCTGCAAATAGAAAAACTAAGATGTGCAAAATGTAGTTGGCTAGGAATCCTGCTTTAGTTCTTTTGGGTGCTAAACCTTCTTTGTTGTTCTTTTTTTTATGGTGTCCTAAACGGTCTAAAGTGGAATGCTACAGACATAGTTTATAGTCTCAGTATAACCTAGGTTTTATATGTCATTGCTGGTATTTAATATTGTGAGAAAGCCATTGATTTTAAGGGCAATTTTCATTGCCAGAACAATTTTTGTGACATTTTTAGCCGTACTGGAAGACACACATCCTGTTTTTCTGCTAGAAGAAAAAACAGTCTGGCTCCCTCAAACTCCAATTTCCCAAGTAAACAGAGGTGGTGCAGCCATATTTATCTGACTCTAGTTGTATTCTTTTGGGAACCTAATTTTAAATTCTCTGGAGCAGTGTTTCTGAACCTTGGCTGCTTGAAGATGTGTGGATTTCAACTCTCAGAATTCTGGCTGGCTGGGGAATTCTGGGAGTTGAAATCCAAACATCTTCACATATATATATGTGTGTGTGTATTTCTTGACAAGCATCCTAGACTACAAAAACAAGGAAGTGGATTCTTTAATTGGTTATATTAGAATCAAACCTTTTAATTAAAATGTGCTTGCTATTGGCATGACATTTTGGTGACATATAATATCACTTGCAGCCTTCAAATATAGAGGACTTTGGAACTGACTTTTGATTGATTAAATCAAATTATGATTAAATTATTAATTACTTTGGATTAATTCAGTGCTATAGTTTCCTACGAAATCATGTAATTTAGGGAATGTGCAGCAGACAAATGAATACATATGGCAGGAAATATTTTTGTTATTTCATCAACGTACTAAAATGCTTTTCATCTTTATTGTCTTTCAGGACAATATTGTTTCAATTGGCCATATAGCTCTTTCTTTAGTGAGGGATTTTAATATACTATGATGGGCAATTAATTTAATTTGATTGTTTTATTATTTATTGATTCTAATTATGCTGAAATAGAAATTATGCTGCGAGTTTAAAAATACAGTAATAACTATTTCTACTAAAAATCTTAACTAATTTAATTATTATGCTACATTTAACTGACATATATCAAGTGTAGGAATAATAACTTTATGGATGAGGAACAAATTGTAGAAACTCAATGATTGTATTTAGTGTTTTCTTACTTACGTAGAAACTACAGCCTTATCTATCTAAGCTATCAAAATACACTAAAAAAGATTTATTTCAATAAAATCGTGCCTGATTCAGCTGTAATGACAAAATATTTTGTGTACAATGAGATTTGCATTTCCTCATTCTGTCCTGTAAATTCTGGGAGCTCTGATCCCTTGTTTTGGAACAAACCACAATTTCCTATCACATCTAAATTGATCTATAGACTTTTAACAAAGTCTATCAAGAACAACTGTGATTTCCAAGTTGAGATATAATGAGGAAACATAGTTAGTTTCAAAAAGTAGATTAAAGAGGTCCTCACGTGCAGGAAGAGGAAAGGAAATCAGTGAACAAGCCTAAAGATTTTGCAACTATAAATTTGAAAAGCAAGGTGAAACAGTTTTTATTCCATTTGAGTCTAATGGTTGTTCATCCATTAGATATATTAAATTCTTTTACTGCAGAATCAATTCCAGATATCCTTCATATCTATTGGAGACCAATTTTATTGTTATAAAAACAATGTATACACACACACACACACACACACACACAAACACACACTCTTAGCAACCTTGACTACATTGTAAACCCTTCCATAAATCTGACCAGTCAAAAAATATTGTCATTGGGAACAATTTAAAAAATAGACTAAGAAAAGACACTAGCTATTCCTTTCACTCATACAAACATAGCTTCATAAGCCAAAATATACTTTTATTTCCATCTGTTTACACTAATTTAAGAACGTTTGCCCCATAGAGACTAGAAATTCCTAGTTCAGAGAAAAAAAGGAAGGAAGGAAGGAAGGAAGGAAGGAAGGAAGGAAGGAAGGAAGGAAGGAAGATTAAAGATTTCCAAATTTGTATTATGGAACAATAAAAAAGGAGGAAAATAAAGAATCTATGTGTTTGTTATCTCACTAAGCAGAGACAGTATTATTCAAATACTTTTTTGTCTCCATTTGTTTTCTATCCATAAATATTGCAATCTCACCTCCTTTCACTTTTAGTTTTTTTAATCATCCTTGTTTTATTCGAAGATTTGCCACTCTGATAGTGAAGACTAGCACTTTTTTTTACAAGTGCAGATGTAGATTGGCATTAGGTCAAGTATTTCAAGAAAACAAGGCCTTTTCAAGCGTCAATTGAAATAATGGCATATTAACATAGATCTAGATCATGAATTCTTTTGATCTGATGGCATGTCACAAAGTTCTGTATTGTTTTATCTCAACTGTTCACTATGTTAGTTCCTTTGATCTGTTAATATGTGGTAGCCATTAGCTAGAGAGAAAAACCAGTTTAGAGATCCATGGTCTTCTAAGCCAGTGTTTTCAAACTAGACAAACTTACTATATATGGACTTCAGTTCCCAGATTTGCTGACTAGGGAGTCAGCATCTTAAACATCTTAAAATGACCAAGTTTAAAAATGGCCAAGTTTTAAAAAAAATGCTGGTCTAAGCTAAACAATGTTTTCATCTAATACAACTAACAAAAAAGAAATGCAATTTATGTTTTAATTATTTTTACTACTGAATATTACAAATTGTACCATCACACTTTCATAGGGTGTTTGGAAATGCTATGGAAGAGAAGGAAAGGCAGATCATCAATATAACCAAATAAACAAACACATCTATACTAGAAGTGCTTCTAGAGGGTCCTTCAGATAATTTATTAGCTCTCTGACAGCTGAATACCCACCCAGCGTAATGATATGTAGCTACTGGTGCTGGTTATTTTATCCGTAAGGTCATAAAGAAGGTTATTTAATGGAGATACCTATCCCTTTGCTAAGAAGCCATTCAGATACTGAAGATGGTGTGATGCATTTAGTCATGTTCACAGACTTTACATGGACCAATAACATAAAACAGTGGGATCACTGTTGACTGACTGTATTTCACAGAATAGCTTGATTGTGCCATTCGTTGCCTGTAGCCTGTCAATGAAAAGCCTGCCAACAAGAGGCAACAGAACAATACATGATAGTGGGACAACTATTGCTTCAGCTACTTGTGATATTTGGCCTTAGAAAGCTACATTTTTAGACTGCCTATGGAATGATCCATGTTGTTCCAGTTACAAATCTCCCCACTTAATTTACACTCTGATAACATGCCAGATATATTTTGCTGCCAAAGTAATCAACCTGCCTGTGACATATGTTGTTGGTACAGTAAACTCCATAACTATGCCCACAGGATGGGTAGACTTAAGAAATTCTTTTTAAAAACTTCAAGAAACTAACATGCTGCTAACAGTTCCCTCTTCGGTCCTGAGCATCTTGCAAAACATGGTATTTTGCATTCCTCAAAAGTGCATTCATTGGAAAACTTGAGCTGTGCAAATCTGCAAATCTTATCACTCATTAAAAAAAAAAAGGTAACCAGACTGGTTGTGTATATTTTTGAACCACGTTGAGGTGCTTAATTTTTCTCCTACAATTAATTGCTAGGAAAACAGGTTTTGAATGGAAGCTGAGGCACTGAAGATTGGTAGCCTCCAATAAGATAACATCTACAAAAGGAACACGCCGCTTGGAGTATTACACCACTCTGATGAAACAGAATTCCTGTGCTAAAATATATATCAGCTAAAGGTAACGCCTTTATATACAAGGGATTGTAGTACAGCATTTCTCAATGTCTTATTCCCAGCTTGACCAAATTCCTGCCTTTTATATTCCCGCCAAGCTACTTCCTCAATGTCCACATAATAAAATGCCAGCCTTGCTGCCCCCGCACTGTCTTTTCCACTGGAATTTACTACTTGAATTAGCAATGAGTATAAGCTACTCTTCCCCTTTGCATTATTTCAGATCATATGAACATTTTCTTAACAAACAAGAAGCTCTTGGATTTTGCTCTAGGACAAAGGGCTCGCTCTGCCAGCATCATATCGCCATCCGTGATACATGCCCAGGGAAGGAAAAAGCCCTTTAGGATACATCCACCTCCTACAATGTGCAGTGCTTCTTACCCCCTTGCAGGATGGAAACAGGTCAGGGGGAGGGGGTACTTGCTAAATTTGGTGATGTTTGTTGTTGCAGGGGATTGCAAGTCCTGAAGGAAAATATATCTCTTTTTGCTTTTTTGTAGTTCTTTTTTGTCATTTTTTTTTCATTTGCTTTTGCATATAACATTAAATATTGTCGCTTACAGTATTACATGCAAATACATGCTGGCTTGGAAAATGCAGATTCTAAATAGTTTAGCTCGGTGGTGCTATTCCTTATGTTTCTGTTTTTTGTTTTTGTCTGTATCAGCAGCATTGCTTTGAAAAAACCAGGTGTCCCATACTCAAGTGCTCAGTGACATATATTTTCTTGTTCCAGAAGAAACATAGGGAAGATAATCTTTCCCTTGCAGTTGACAATAAATTTTCTGATCCTGCAGTTATTCTTTTTCAATTGAAAAATAGATTTCTTTTTCCTACATTCTCTTGGTTGTTGTTCTCATATCTCTTTGTTTTCCCCACTCTTTATTTTTTTTTTTTTGCAATCAGATCAAAAGAGCATCCCATCTCAACTTTGATGGAAACAGGAAAAAAAAATCACAGTGAAAGCACCCACCTCAACAAGTAGTGCTCCGTTGTCCTTTTCTGTGTGTGGAAAAAGAGACAAACAAAAGAGAAGAAAGGAGAGAGAGGCAAAAGAAGGAGGATGGTTCTCTAGCTTCTCCTTCAAACCTAGTCAGATGCTGGAATTGCCTTCTCCCAGACCCCATCCTGGTCTCTGCGCTTACCCTCAGCTCTTTCATCTGTGGGAACTTGGTTATTCTTGGATTATCTACATCATAGGAAAGTCGTTATCATGCATCCAGGCAGAAGGGAGAGTCTGACCTTATTGCTTGTGATTGATGGAAGATCCATGCACAGAACAGAAGAACAATTCCAAGGAAAGACAGAAGACCCAAGGCAGATGAGTGGATGGCCTTCTTCAGAGGAACGGTGGAGGGTCCATGTGTTTAAAGAACCAGAACCGCTCATTAAGGAAATAAGGAAAGTTAAGAGAGAGACAGATAGAAAGACTGGAAACATGTCGTTTGTGAGGGAAGATTTAACAGAGAGATAGATTTTTCTATGGGAAAAGTTCAGAGATAGATAGGAAGTACAGAGAAACCAAACATAGATAACAAGGTGCAGACCAAGAGACACAAAACAGAAGGGAAGGAAGGAAGGAAGGCTCTATGGCTCATTAAAGTCCTGAGTAAGATGATGAAAAGGGAAAGAGCATTAAACAGAGAGAGAAACTGCAAAGCCAGGGTCAGAGAAATACTGTGCAGTCTGGTAAGGTGGATGAAGGGAAGGATGCAGAGAATCCAGACAGGAGAGCCTTGGGCTTTTTCCTGCAATGTTTGTCCTTGACACATCTCCTCTCCTGCTTTTTGAGTGTTTGGATTTTCAGAGCAAACCATCCCTCACCCTTCCTCCTGCAGTAGATGCTTAAGCTGAACTCCTGATTCAAAGCTACAGGGATCGAAGGCTTCAGGCCTCAGAATTCTCATGGATGCTCCAGAAAGTGCAAATTTAGTGCAACACCACCTGTATGGGTGTCTCCCGCATTTCGTGTGTTCCAATGCATTTGGCAGAGAGTGTTTTCTTTGCGTTTAACTCTGCCCCCCTATTTTTTTGGCATTACCTTTTCTTTTTCCTTTTCCTTCTTCTTTTTTTCTAAAGAAACAAACATACAAGCTAACCCCAAGCATTCCTGATGTGTCTCTAGAGTATGGAAGGAATGGGCGAGCGAGGACGTCGGACGGAACCAGGTGAGCCAAAGGAAGGGGGTGCTGGAGATGGAGGTAGACCAGCAATGCTGTTCAGGCTGTGGGACTTCTCATAGCCTGTGGGGAGTGCTGTCAGGAAAGAAAGAGAGATGAGAGAAGTGAATGAATGAACAAAACACAAGTCTGGTTAAGACTTAAAGGCACTCTGTCAGACAATCTCAATAGCATATAGAGGGGAAAAAGCTACTTTCTGCTATGCTTCACTGATAACTTTACACTGATTCAGATATGCTCCATTTACCCCAATGTTGGCTGCATTTAAAAATCTATGGTTTCATAATCATGATTTCTGAAGCAGCAGCTTTTTCTCCTCCATTCCCAATTCTTCATCAGCTGCAGAGATGCTGGCTGTACGGTCCAAACAGGGGCACTCTAATTTTATTTTGTTTTAATTAAAACAGCTTTTTACTTATATTAAGTCACACTTTGTGGAGGTTTAGAGCAGTCTTCCCACAATTTGGCACGCTTTAAAAGCTGCGTTCTCAACACAATTGGAAGGTAGTTGTTGAGGAAGGCCAACATATGGTTTGTAAAATCACCCCTGAATACCAGTGTCTATTCCCAACTTTGACACATTATAGGTGTGTGGATTTCCACCCCTGAAATTCTCAACAATGGCTGTGCGGATTGGGACCTTCTAAAACCAAACTATGTGTTGTTTCAGTACTTCCATACTGCTATTTAGACAGCTATAGGGCAGTTCCTAGATCAGCAGAGGTCACTAGATACACTAACCAGCTTCATAAAACTGCTAAATATGGTTGAAGATATTTCCAGTTGAGTGACCTACTAAAGCCAGTCAAAAGCCTTAGTGCAACCATTCCATCTTCTGTTTCATTGTTTTTTCAGTGTTTTTTTAAAGTGGATATTTACCTATAGAAAACAGGGTCATCTGGATTTTTGTTTCTTTAAAATGCTATGAATAAGGCAGAATACATTGCCCTTTGAAAACATTGTCTAGAAATGCCCTGATTCCTTCACTTTAGACTTTAGCCTGCATTTCAAACCACCAACCATGACAAACCCATGCCATATTCTATTACAAAGCTCAACATTGAACTGTATAATAATTGATTCAAAAAAAACCTTAAGTAATAATTATTTAAATCAAAACAATATTTGTAATTATCTAGTGATCAGGCTGGCTGGTATGTATTGTTCCATCCAGGCTTCAAATGAATTATTACTTCCTTTCCAGTAGTACCATAAATTAATCTTTCCTCCAACCCCACAGACCTTGCAGAACACAGGTTAGCAAAGAAGGTGGTGTGGGTATGAGAATTCTACTGGGCCTGGGTTGTCTGGCTGCTATCATTACAATCAAGGGGAGAACTCTGGGATAGCAAATTTGGAAATGGGCTGTCCCATGCTCTCCACCTGAATTGAAAACTATTAACTCTGATTTTCCTGGCTATGGTCCAGCACTTCAGAAATTACACCCTATAGTAGCATTTCTCAACTTTGTCTGTTTTCAAGATGTGTGGATTACAACTTCCAGAATTCCTTGTTGGCTGGGGAATTCTGGGAGTTGATGTTCATGCATCTTAAAATGGGCAAGTTTGAAAAGGACTGCCCTACAGGTTCTCACAGCCTTGTTAGATGGATGAGCAGCAGAGATTGTCATTCGCCCTTAAAAAGGTAAAGGTAATGGTTCCTCTCACACATACGTGCTAGTCATTCCCGACTCTAGGGGGCAGTGCTCATCTCCGTTTCAAAGCCAAAGAGCCAGTACTGTCCGAAGACGTCTCCATGGTCATGTGGCTGGCATGACTAAACGCCAAAGGTGCACGGAACGCTGTTACCTTCCCACCAAAGGTGGTCCCTATT